>CAUZXS010005288.1:12500-22500 GCA_963585895.1 Sepioteuthis lessoniana | reverse complement strand
AGTTCGAGTCTCATTGGGCGCCCCATTCATTCGGCCTTGTGCCACATCGAAGCAAAGAGCTTTGTAAATTACTATATATCTAAATCTGCTTATATATATATGTGTGTGTGTGTGTGTGTGTTCATATATATATATATATATATATATATATATGTGTGTGTGTGTGTGTGTGAGCACGAGTGTGTATATATATATATGTGTGTGTGTGTGTGTGTGAGCACGAGTGTGTGTATGTTTATATGTATATGAGTGTGTGTGTGCGCGTGTGCGTGTATATAAGTGTGTATATATATATATGTGTGTGTGTGTGTGTCTGTGTATAGATATGTGTATATATATATGTGTGTGTGTATATATATCTGCGTGTATATATATGTATGTTTGAGTGTGAATATATATATATATATATATATATATATTTCATACCAACAGAATATTATGAATATCATATATTTCACACCAACAGGATTATAAATTAGATATAAAGATTAAAATATGTATATGTACGTTTATATATATGTTTGTATGCATGTGTGTGTGTGTGAATCTCTCTCTCTCTCTCTCTATATATATATATATATATATATATATATTTTTAACTGCTGCATCTTCGTTGTTTTGGTTACAGATTTTCAGTGCTCTAATACCTAACAATATCTGTTTTGCTTTTATAATATTTCATTACAAATTATAAATTCGTCGGATTTCTTATTAAATTATTACTAACTTCTTTTTTTTTTTCAAAAGTTTGTTAGTGTTACTTATATGTGGGCGATTCTATAGATGTTTTGTTTTGACAGGCAGTTGAAGGAGAGTCGTTTACCCCATGTATTTACGTTCAACTTTCTCGTTTAAGCATTGTGACATGCCAGTAACAAGATTTTTCAAAGTATTTTTGGATGAGACCAATGATTTGGTTTGGCTTGATTTTGGTTTGGTTTGGTTTGGTTTCTTTGTTTAATGGCGCATCAACCTTCATGGGTTATTTAATTCCAAAGCCATTCTTGCAGAAGAACAGTAGTGGTACTATTTAACCCATAGCTGGGGATGGGTAGGGGGATTTATACGAGACAAATGGAGAAATGGATTAATCTGTTTCAACTGGAATTTGAAATCGTTTTGCCGCTTATCTTCTCTCGGTTGATTTTTTCTTTGTTTTTCCCATAATATATATATATATATATATATATATATATATATATATATGTGGGGGGGGGGTGAAAGTAAATAAGGAAATTAAATCCGACTCTATGAAGAAAAGGAGAAAAACAAATAATCCAAAATTTGATGAATTTATTAGGAAAGTCAACGTTGAATGTTTCGGTTATAATAACTTTCTTCAGGATTTTAAATTCATGAGAGGTGTTGTTAAAATAGCGATGTATATTTGATAAGAAAGCAGGAGAAAAGAAAGTGTGTATAAAAAAACAAAACATTCATGACAGAATAATCTTTCTTTTTTATACACCCTTTCTTTTCTCCTTCAATTTCATCAAACATGCATCGCTATTTTAATAAAAGCTCTCTTGAATTTAACGTCCTGAAGAAGGTTATTATAACCGAAACATTCAACGTTAACTTTCCTGATAAATCCATCAAATTTTGGATTATTTATTTTATTCTACTTTTCTTCATATACACATATATATATATACATATATATGTGTGGTTTGGTTTCTTTGTTTAATGGCATGTCAACCTTTGTAGGTTATTTAATGCCGAAGCTATTCTCTTCGAAGAACAGTAGTGGTACTATTTAACCCATAGCTGGGAGGATAAGGAGGTTCATACCTTTCCCAAGGGTATTTGCCCGAAAGTGAACATGGTTTGGTTTCTTTGTTTAATGGCATATCAATCTTTGTATGTTATTTAATGCCAAAGCTATTCTCCTAGAAGAACAGTAGAGGTACTATTTAACCCATAGCTGGGAGGATAAGGGGGTTCATACCTTTTCGAAGGGTATTTGCCCGAAAGTGAACATGGTTTGGTTTCTTTGTTTAATGGCATATCAACCTTTGTAGGTTATTTAATGCCGAAGCTATTCTCTTCGAAGAACAGAAGTGGTACTATTTAACCCATAGCTGGGAGGATAAGGGGGTTCATACCTTTCCCAAGGGTATTTGCCCGAAAGTGAATGTTATAGCGCAACTGAAGTGCGAACTCGCGTTCTACGATTCCGCAGTCCATCGCTTTAACCATTACACCACGAGGACACCCCCCTATATGTGTGTGTGTGTGTGTGTGTGTGTGTGTGTGTGTGTGTGTGTGTGTGTGTGTGTGTGTGTGTGTGTGTGTGTGTGTGTGTGTGTGTGTGTGTGTGTGGAATAAATATGGAAATGAATCCGACAGAATGACGAAAGTAGAAAAACAAAATTATCCAAATTTTATGAATTGATTATTATTAATCGTCTTCCATATTATCACTCAGAAATCCAAGAAATTTCAAACATCATTCCACGTGCCAATTACGTAATAACATTTTCAAAATAATGTACGGCAATGAGTCATTTTTAAATACACGTTCTTTTCTCCTGTTATTTCAAGAAACATCCATCGCTTTTTAAACAACATTTTTCATTATTTTAAAATCCTGAAGTAGGTTATTAAAACCGAAACGTTTAACGTTGACTTTCATAATAAATTCATAATTTGGATTATTTTGTTTTTTCTACTTTTTCTCACACACACACACGCACCCACACATACACACACACACACACACACACACACACACATATATATATATATATATATTGGCCGCAAGTTGTTTAATTTGGTTTAGTTTTGTTAAAAGACTATTAAACTTTCTTTTTTATCATCTTATTTTGTTTTTCTCAAGATTTAGGAAGACTAATCTATCAGCTCGACCCTGATACAAACAATCAAGAAAACTGGAGAAAAATCAAGATAAAATCTTAAAAAAGGGAAGTTTCATTGTCTTTAAGCAAACTTATCTAAATATGCAACCAATAAAATATATAACTATTTATAGAGAAAAATTGAATAACAAGGTAATCCAAAAAAAGAATTTAATGTAAAAGAAAGTCGACGTTATAACGTTTCGGTTCAAATGAACCTTCATCAGGACTTAAAAAGAAGGATATCGATTGACGGTAGATCACCGATGAATTTTTAATGAATGATGGATTATTTTAATTAATTTTTAAAATTAATTCTTAAATTAAGATTTAATGAATGATAGATTTTTTAACAAAATCTTTTTAATTAAAATCCAATGAATGGTGGATTTTTAATTAAAATTAATTTTTAATTAAAAATCTATCGGTGATCTATCGTCACTCGATATCATCCTTTCTAGTCCTGATGAAGGTTAATTATAACCGAAATGTTAGAAAGTCAACTTTTTTTATATTAAATTTTTTTCTTGGATTACCTTATTTCCCAGTCGACTGGGGCTGCAGAATACACCGACTGCACCTCTGTAGCGGTGTAAGACCCACCCACCCAAACGAGTGTCCTGTTTATGACACTAGACAATCTGATTGTGAAGTTCCAGTAATGCTGGAGCTTTGGGGAATGCAGAGTACCCTTTCATTGCCATTGCTCCCAAGTCCATTCTGGTCCGGAGTGGTAGCACCCGATAGTGTGCTATCTATGGGTCAAATAGAACTAAACTGTATACTTATGCTAGATTGAATTGATTGAAATAAAACTGTTTTGACATTTAAACCGTGTATTTATGCTAAACTGAATTATTTGAAATAGAACTGTTTTTGACATTTAACTGATTTTAACCGGAAACCAATACTAAACTGAATCGTTTGAAATATAAATATTTATATGTATAAAAATAGATTTGGCATTAAATAACCTACAATGGTTGATATGCCATAAAACCCAAACAAACAAACAATAGAATAGTTTTGACATTTAAACTGCGTATTTTTGCTAAACTGAATTGTTTGAAATAGAACTGTTTTGACATTAAATTCAGTGTAACGAAAAACTGTACACATACTAAACTAAATTGTTTGAAATATAATCATTTCTATGTATAAAAATGGATTTGGCATGAAATAACCTATAATGGTTGAGATGTCATCCTATTTACCAACCCCTCCGCTCGTGCAGGATATGACACAAGGTCAATTTTTAAGCGGAGTTTAACAGGTTTGAATTCAGAGTTTTCCTTCTCCTAGACTAGTTGCCTAACCAAGGCTGAAGAACCTAGTCTATCCTACTATTTACCCATAGCTGGAGGGAGAATAATTGGATTCATACATTTCCCAAGGGTATTAGTGCTATGTGAAATGCAATGACTTCCGTCCAGGATTTGAACTCGTATCGCCGTGTTCATTTCCTACGACGATAACAATTACACCACGGGCACCTCCAAAAATGGTTGAGATGTCAGAAAACCAAACCAAACCAAAGGTTATAACGTCGACTTTCTTTTACTTTAAATTCTCCTTGTTTATCAATTTTTCTCTATATTGTTGGATTCATTTCCATTATTCACTTCCATGACTATTTATCAAATACGTTTCTCTATTGAAAAATAAATAACATCACGGTAAAAAAAAATACGTTGAATAAAGCTGGTGAACTTAGTCGAAAGTGACCCAAAGGTTTCCTTTTCTATAGTTACTACACCGAGGTATAGGGGAAGGGCGCTACTCCTTTCTTTGGATTGCTCAACTTTATCCTTGATCCATACCTAATAATGTTATATGTTATATGTTAACCTTATAGTGTTAAGCAAGGAGGTATCCTATTTACCAACCCCTCCGCTCGGGCAGGATATGACACAAGGTCAATTTTTTAAGCGGAGTTTAACAGGTTTGAATTCAGAGTTTTCCTTCTCCTAGACTAGTTGCCTAACCAAGGCTGAAGAACCTAGTCTGTCCTACTATTTATCCATAGCTGGAGGGATAATAATTGGATTCATACCTTTCCCAAGGGTATTAGTGCTATGTGAAATGCAATGACTTTCGTCCAGGATTTGAACTCGTATCGCCGTGTTCATTTCCTACGACGATAACAATTACACCACGGGCAAGGAGGTATCAAGTACCATTTTTGTGTCTTTGGTATGACTCGACAGGGACTGAATCCCGGTCTCCCAGTCCATTGGCGAACACTCTAACCGCTAGGCCAATACATCCGTCTAAATAGATTATTACAATTTTTTAAATCCCTATAAACGATAGCATCAACGGAGATTTATTAAAATTGTTCCGATTAGCCATATTGGAATATTCAACTCACAGCATTATTTCGTGACCTACATTGATGAAAATTTTGACCTTACCCAAGACATAAATTCACTTGTTCTACTCTTACTTATGAGGAAATAGTAGGGCAGTAGAATACACCGACTGCACCTCTGTAGCGGTGTAAGACACCCCCACCTAAACGAGTGTCCAGTTTATGACACTGGACAATTTGATTGTGAAGTTCTAGTAATGCTGGAGCTTTAGGCAACCAGTCAAGGAAAAGAAAAACTCTGAATTCAAATCAACTTTACTCTTCTTTAAAAATTGACCTTGTGTCATACCTTGCTTGTAACGGCAGCATTGGGTATATACATGCATTGGACGACCACGCAGTTTGATGGAGAACTACCTTGTTTGCGGTGAATATTTAGTGGACCCAGGAGAGGTTCTAATCGAGAGGGAGTTTCTGACAATAAATAACTTTCAAAAATATTGTTTCTACGATTTGAATTAGGGTCACCGTAGTCATTTTCTTTGACGATAACTGTATTACCACAAGTGCCTCCGTCATTAGACTTCAAGTAACAGCAAACTGATTTTAACGTCAAAAATTTAAATTTGTTTAAAAAATTGGTTTGGCTCTGTCATGAGGATATTCAACTCTTTTTTTTATTTGTACTACTAGTAAATTGTAGCAATATTAAAAAATTAGTGTATATATATATATATATATATATATAGGTAATATTCGGTCAGGTTAAAAAGTTTGGAGTAATTCCCTCAGGACAAGAAAATCATTCAAGAGCTGAACATTTAAATTTTCCTGGTGGAGAGCTCAATGTAATTTATTACAGAGCAATATTTCTTAAAGAAAAAAAACCAAAGACCGGTTAATTCATGATAATAAATTTATTTCCATCCCGTATTTTCAGTTTCTGGTGTGAACCAAAAACTGAAAATACGGGATCGAAATAAATTTATAATCATGAATTAACCGGTCTTTGGTTTTTTTTCTTAAAGAAATATATATATATATATATAAAGTGATCTGACACATAGGAATGATAGTTTTATGTTCTTTTCTATTTATTGTTCACAACTAGTTTCGACCTTATTTCATCGCCTGGATTGCCCGATCGGCTGGGGTTGTAGAATACATCGACCTTCACGATGAGTGTCCTGCATATAACACTAGATAATCTTATAGTGAAATTACAGTAATGCCGGAGCTTTGGGGAATGCAGAGTACCCCTTCATTCCTATCTCTACCAGGTCCACTCTGTCCCAAAATGGTAGCACCTGATAGGGTGCTATCTATGGGTCAAATAGAAATAAATTGCGTACTAATGATAAAATGAATTGCTTGAAATAGAACTGTTTTGACACCTAAACTGCGTATTTATGCTAAACAGATGGTTTGAAATGGAACTGTTTTTGACAATTAACTGTGTGTAAACAAAAATCTATACTAAACTGAATTGTTTTAATTAGAACTGTTTGAGTAAACTAAATAGCTTGAAGTAGAAGTGTTTTTGACAATTAAATTGTGTACTCGTGCTAAAGTGGATTGTTTGAAACAGATCTGATTATTTGTATAAAAATAGTTTCGGCATTAAATAACCTACAATGGTTGATATGCCATAAACCCAAATAATTAAACAAATAAAATTATCGTTAAGTTTTTATGGAAAAAAGAAACTTTTTTTTAAATTTTAAAAATTTCATTTTTTTTTTTAAGGAGTTGGTATGTTTTATAAAAAGTAATGTATAATGTTGATGCAGCATATATTAATTTTTATTTATGGCGGACTTTTTTTTTTCTCATCTTGGTAGTTTTTGTGTTGTTTCTCCTTTCACTACGTTTCGGCCAAATTTCACCTCTGGCCTTCTTCAGGTGATTTACCGCGACCTCGGATAGGAATACTGAGTCTTGTAACCGTATCCCCAGTAATTACTGCCTTCCATAGTTGTTGTCTATCGCACCACGTTTTTGACCAAGTAAACCTCTGGCCGGCTTGGGTAGGATTTGAAACCGCTATCTTCTGACAATGCTCACCTAGAACCGTATATATATATATATATATATATATATATATATATATATATATATTTTCATCATACAGCGTGTGAAAGCACGTGCGATACCCTAGCCTCATCAGCTGCCAACCAGGGTGATAACACAGTTTCGGTAGCTCAAGGCGGCTATATATATATATATATATATATATAATATGTTTGTATATATTCTTCTGTTGGTATTTGTTTCTTGGTGTGTGAGTATTATATCTAAATAGAAAATTTCAGGGACCTGTATTTTTTCGAGGATATTGACTTGACATCGATTTCCAGCTATACAATATGAACACCAAGATTGCTAGAGTCTATCAAATTGTAATTTCTTGCTAGTTCAAGTGAGATCGTGACTTTGATTTGAAATACAAAAATGTTCTTATCTTCCAAAATGGTGGGACGCACTAGGTCAAATACATGTCTTTGACATTGTCAGTCCGATGATATCAAATAAGAACTAACCAAACATTTTACTTATTCCCTAAAGATTTTTAAAACACTAAATATTTTTAAAAGATATAATGTTTCAAAGACATGTTTTCAAATGATATTACGTTTAAAATGTACTATTTCAAGAAAATGTTATGCTTAAAACATTATATTTCCAACGCTCTATATTTTTTCCAAATGATGTTATATTTAAAAAACAAAAAAATTCATAGTTATTGTTTAAAAGAGACTATGTTCAAAAGATGTTACGTTTAAAAGCAGTTTTTGTTGCATATGTATTTCATATATAAAATATAATGAAGGTAGCAGATAAAACATAATCCAAATAGGTAAATATATTATGATGTAAAGTCGACGTTAACGTTTCGGTTTCAGTAACCATCATCAGGACTTGGATATCAAAATATTTCACATCGCGATGGATGTTTGCTGAGATGACAGGAGCAAATGAGAAATATACAACGAAAAGATACACATAGCGTTCATAATTCAAAAGTCATAACAACGTGTCTGGCACGTGGAAAATATTTGAAAATGTTGGATTTCCCTAAGAAATGAGACAAAACCTCCCTTTTATCGAGAAATACGCAACGACAAGTAAGTTTTCATATATATAGATCGTTTTGAAGTCATCTATGTTAAATGTCGTGTAAGATTGTATTTGGTATTTGTTTATTCGAAAGGACAGTATGAAATATAAAATATAATATACATACATACATTGACACACATACACACATACACACATATATATATATGTATATAATGCAATTTGCTACATTGATAAATGTTTTATAAATATTGCAAACCGCATTACATGTGTGTGTGCGCGCGCGCGCGTGTGTGTGTGTGTGTGTGCGCGAAACGGATAGAGAAAAAAGCTAGATTAGAACTACATGAAAATGCTACTAACTATCTTGAACAAATCCTAGAAGCGACATACCCACCGCTGTACGGACACTTACCGCCCATCTAAAAAAATATCCAATTAAGACAAACAAGACATGCAGTATACTGCTGGAGAAGCAAGGATGAACTCATAAGAGATGTTCTTCTATGGACCCCTGCACATTCGCGTGCTGGTATTGGCCGACCAACAAGCTCTTATTTACCTCAACTCAGACATAGGATGTAGTTTGGAGGACCTGCCGAAAGCGATGGATGATAGGGATGGATTAAGAGAGACAGCCAGAGAAATCCGTGCTGTCAGTGCGATTTAATAGTGATGACGATGATGGTGATATTTATAAATAAAGAGTACTCAATATCGGTTATAGAATATGTGTAGATTTCATTTAAGATAGCATAGACACACACGACGGTGCTTGGCTACTGTCAGTTTTTCGCCTTTATATTCATCAGACCAATATATCATCATCATCATGTCGCGCTGGTAGCACGGATATCCCTGACCCTCTCTCGCCACTCCTCCCTATCGTTCATCGCCCTAGGCAGGTCTTCAGGACAACATCCCGTATCCTCACATAGCTGCTGAATGTATGTTCGTGCTGGTCGTCCTGCTTTTGCACGGCCATGTGTGGGGGTCCATAAGAGTACACCTCTTATGAGTTCGTCCCTGCTTCTCCAGCAGTGTCCTGTGTGTCTGGTTCGTCTAACTTGAATCGTTTTCGTGATAGGAGGCAGGTGGCCGTACAGTTGGTGTCTTGTGGGGTGGTGCCGCCAGGACTTGTTCAAGATTGCAGGCAGCATTCTTGTGTAATTGCCGTCTAGCTTCTTCTCCAGCCGTTTTGTTAGCGTCCATGTAGTGCACCCATATAGCAGTATCGATGTGACCGCTGCCTGGAAGAAACTGCGTTTTATTTTATCGTTTAGGTCTGATTTCCATATAATCGATAGCCTATTGATAGCTGTCCATGCTTTCGTTAACCTCGTGTCGATGTCCTTTTCGGTTGATTCGACGCTGCTTCCTTGGTAAGTGAATTTGTCTACTAGTTTAACAGGGTTCCTTCTAGAGTGGAGATGTCCCCAATAGACATTTTATGTCTACATATTTTCTGGATCCGTTCGAATTCCCGTATTACTTTTATCGTATTCGGGGGGAATTGATTTATGTATTGTCCATAGTTGTATGTATCCCTAGTACTTTCTGCCCGACTTTGGGCCATCATCAGGGGAGGATCTATTACAAAAGTGATGTAACTTTTGTTTTAGCATATTACCACTATGTAAGAGCGTCTTTACCGTTGAAGATTATGGTGTTTGCTTTTAAATATAATCTTGTCAAATTCTCAAAAACATTTCTATTTCAAGCTATTCAGTTTACGCAAACAATTCAGTTTAGC
>CAUZXS010005287.1:15000-155282 GCA_963585895.1 Sepioteuthis lessoniana | reverse complement strand
CTCACAGACTCCCTGCTTTCTTTGAATCTCTTATGCCACTCAAGAACTTATCCTCGATTCATGCCAGATGGTTGAAAAGTAGTCTGAAGCATTCCATACGTTTCTATGGCATTTTTCCAAGTTTAAAAACAGAATATTATTGCATATTATTCTTCTGAAGTGTCCTCACATCCAGATTTTATTTTTGAAATTCACCAGCTGTGACAATCAATCTTTTTGTAGGGTGTATTCCACTCGCTGCTGTAGCTGTTCATTTGAACCAGAAATCATGAAAGTTGGTCTGTCATCTCATAAAATATATAGCAATAACATACTGAATTTTCAAGAGTCTACAACAAATTTAAATGCCTGTACAAAAAAGTCATGACACATATAGAAACACCACATATATATATATATATATATATATATATAAATATATCTGTGTGTGTGTGTGTGTGTATATATATATATATATATATATATATATGTGTGCATGTGTATATATTCAACTGAATTTTTTTGCGAGAGGTTCACTTTCCACTGTGAGAAAAATGCTTAACTGGATCCTTACTCTGTCAGATTAGCTAAACTAAATCTTTATCTCTTTGTTTAACTAAATAAAATAGACATGTACTATATATATATATATATATATATATACACACTATTATCATCTGATACTATCTCGACTATTTGTTGATTTTTGCAGCTGGAAATTGAAGGTATACCCCTTGGCCTTGGCCAACTATTTGTGCGCACACAGTTTGTATTTCACATATGGTGCTAACCCCTCCCTTTCCTCTTCCAATATTAGTTTAAGTTTTAAAAAGTCACATGATATATGAGTATATATGATAAGTAAAATTTTTCTTGTCAAAAACTAAAGTTTGCTTATTTTTGTCAAGTGACCATAAAATTCAAACTTAAAGAATTGTTTGCAATTGAAGTATGAGTAATGGCTATATGAGGATGTTAAAAACATTAACCTCTCAATAACATTCATCAACTTGTAAATTATCACAAAAACTTACCTTTAGTATTACGTTTGTGTTCATTGCTACTATAAATGTATGATAAAATTCATATCACTTAAAATATCACTTTAATAGGTAAATTTCATCTAGTATTAGATAATGACATTTCAGCTGTCTTTTATTTTTATTATTTTTAATTTTTTTTTTTTTGTTCTTTGCAGAATGAACTTTTTCTGCTTGTAACAGATCAAGGCTTTCTAAATGAGTGTAACGTGGTGTGGGAGACACTATCAAGTGTTGAAGGTGACTGCTACTTTGTGGATGCAGAATTCAATACTTACACCAAACCTGATCCAGTTTCAGGTAATTCTGTTGTCACGCCTCCTGTTGTTCCAATTGGTTCGGACCAGCAGATCGACCAAGAGTGAGTACATTCTTCACTGATCAGACATCAACCTCCAGAACCACTTTGGACATAATAACATAAGTAATTTTCTTGGATTTGTTAGGCAACTCTTCTAATCCTTTGCTTTTTTTTTTTTTCTTTTATGATTCTTATTTTGGGAAAAGTAAAAAAGAAATTATGGGTAGGGATTAAAATTGGCTTTGACAAATTTCAATTACCTATCTTATATTTGATTTCCTTTTTTATTTTAAGAAACATTAACAATGTATATTTCATTTTTTAGATGAATTTTTTTTGTTTTGTTTTTTTTGGGGGTTTTTTCAATCATTATTGTTAATTTAGACTTCATTCGTTTTTATTTTATTTTATTTTTTCAGTTATTATTGATAATTTTAATTTCATCATTTTAAATTCACTATTTCTATGTTAATTTTTTTAATGATCATTATCAATAGTTTTAACTTCATCTTAATTCTTTTTTGATAATGAAAACAACTAGAATTAAGATGGAGGATAATACTAGTCAGTTGATTGAGAATAGCATTTTCAAATATCCTAAAGAATATAAACTAAGTCAACATGTTAGATTTCTTGATTTTCATTTATTTTGAGTCATAAAGAAAATAATCATATTTAAATGGCAGCCAAGGTTAAGGGGGTGGATTTGGATCAGTTGTGTTGCTTTAACAAAATTTCTGAACCTGTTATAAAATCAACTTCCATGTATTGTCAATTGAAAATATTCAAGTTAATTGTGCAAATTTCCTCTACAGTTGTGCATTACATAACATCCATTTGCTATATACACTTACTGCTAATAACAATAAAAAAAATTAATTGTAGAGATGTCATCAATTCTCCATTTAAAAAAAAACAAAAAAAAACAAAAAACTGTGTTGTATGTTTGAAAATTGAATGTTGTTTTTTTTTTTTTCCTTTTTTTTTTTTTTTGTTTTTTTTTACTTCATTATATGTTCTGCTATTAGTTTGGTTCTTTTATTTAAACTTCTTTTTTTGGGGTGGGTGGGGTATTATTGTGTGTTTTCATATACCTGATTTTTTTTTAATACTATATCTTGGACATTATGTAACACAACTATACACATTCATAAGGATCTGCCTTGTCCCCAGGGCTTAGAATATGCTGACTGTATCTCCTGCAAAGGGATAAGAGCTCTTTGCCCACCAAAAAAAAGGTTTGGGGCATTCTTGGTATAACACTAAACTGTATCTGATAGTGAAAGTCCAGTTCTGGAGATCTGGGAAGTCCTATTACTTCCAGGTCCACTCTGACCTGGAGTGGTGGTATTTGTTAGTCCTATTTATAGGATCAAGTTGATGTGTTTAAAAATTATTTGTATTTGATAGGAATACTTGATGTCATAACTGTAAATTATTTGTATTAAAAATAGCTACTTGAAGCTATAATTGTTTACTAAGGATTATTATTAATTGCTTAAAACCATATAATTGTTTGCAAACCAATGGTTATTATTAAATAGAATTAATTATTTGAAATCTTATTTGCAGTATGAGATAGGAATACTTAAAATCATACAGTTGTGTGTAAATTATTTGTTAGATAGGAATACTTAAAAACTTAAGAACTTATATAGTGTACAATAAATGCAGTTCCTTAATCTTTAGGCATAAAATAATCCTAAACAGGTTGACATGCCATTAAAATCAATCTCTTATAGGAATTTTGCCATCACTTTGTGAGGGTGGACTGTGACACAAGATGAAGATTATTGTCAGGAACTTTATGAGTGGTGTTAGTAGTAGTTAGAAAAATTGTTCCATTCTGTTGTCATTCCCCTTTTTGGAATGCATCAGGGATTGACTGTACCCCATTAAGTGCAGGAGGAAATGGCAGCATAAAAGGATGGCTTTACTGGAAATGGACTGTTTTTGAGTCTTTTGAGCTCCAAACCACAAAGACATAGATTCTTTTCTTCTCTCAACTAAAGTATTTTACTCCCTGATTATATTTTTTTCAATTTTTTCTCTGTGAAAATTTCTGCATTCAAATTATTTTAATATACAGGAAGAGTTAGATTCTTTAAAGTATTCAGAAGAACTTTTGTACTGATTATATGAATTTGGCCTTTTTCTTTTTTAATGATTATTATTATTATTTGTGTATAACATGCACCTCTAACTTTAGACTATAAAATTCTGGAAGAAAAAATTCTTTTGTATAATATATATAATATAATATATATATAATATACACAGACTTTTTAGAGTTTGTTGCAGCTAAATTTAACCTAAATTTAGCATTTGTTCAACTTTTTATTGGTTTGTACTGACTAAAAATAAGAATTTATATAGTTTCTATTATATCTTGAAACACAAAATTTCCGCAGTATTTAGAGCAAACAAACTTGAACAAGCTTGCAAAAAAAGAAAAAAAGCTCATATTAGAAGAAACAAAATCATAAAGAAACACACATTCCAGTAGATATTTCTCTGTAATGATGTAAAACATATTGGACTGTAGATATAACTTACTTTCAGTTATCCCATCCCAAATAGTGAGGCATGTGACAGGAGAAAAGTTAATTTTATTGTTTCATGTATAAAACGCACTCCTAACTTATGGACTTAAAAATCTGGGAAAATAGCACAAATAATCATGTCTGTGCGTCTTATACACAAATAATTATGTTCGTGCATCTTATAGACAAATAATTATGTTCGTGCATCTTATACACAAATAATTATGTTCGTGCATCTTATACACAAATAATTACAGTATTACCTCTGTTTTATAACACTTATGTTGTGTATGAAATGTTTATGTAAATGTATCTAATAGTATGAGATTGGTGCAAAAATAATTGTGGTTTTTAACAATCAAATTTAAAGCAATATATCTCGGCTTAGAATACAATTTATTAATCAAAATAAAAACCTTTAGAAGCTACACAATGTTTCCCCACTATAAACAAGAGTATTTATTCCATTAACACAGAATTCTGGAGTCTTTTAGCCATTGAATTCTTCATAGGTGTTTAGAATTACTCTTTTATTGTTGAAAACCTTTTCTTAGTAAAAGCTGTCACAATACTTGAAAAAGTTATAGTTGATTGGAGAGAAATCTGTTGAGATAGTTTCATAGCTCTGTTCATTCCCTATCATTTGTTAGACTTGTGGTTGCACATTCTCTTGGAGAAAAATTACACCCTCTCTGTTAACCTGAGTTTGGCAATCATTGCAGTTTTTAATGCATTTTGTTGATTTTCTGGCAATGTTTATCTGCCATGACAACTTTGCCAGAATTCAAGAGATTATAGTGGATGATTACACTTGATGACTAACAAACAGTAGCCATAACCTTTTTTTTTTTCTGATGCAACATTGGTTTGAAGAAGGCAGTGCACAGAATTTTGTTGGTTGTTGCATATAGTTTATTTTTATCACAATGCATTGTTTTTGTTGCACTGAAAAAGCACAAAGCAGACTTAGTAACATTTTTTTTTCTTTGTTCAGCTTATGCAATACCCATTTGATTTTTTTTTTCCCAATATTTAGTTCATCTGAAACCTCTAGAATTGTCTTGTATGTATTTATCCAACTTCTCTACTATGAGTCAGATGTGAAACGAGGTCAATTTTTAAGTACAACTGGTCTGAATTCAGTTTTCCTTCTAATCTGGTTGCTTTATCAAGGGTAAAGAATCCAGTGTGCCCTACTATTTATCCATAGCTGGAAGGAGTGCAAATGGATGCATGCCTTTTCCAAGAACATTAGCTTAAAGTGAAATACTAACAGCTTTGTCCAAAATTTGAACTAGTGTTGCCATGTCCATTGCCTCTGCTGATAACTATTAGCCCTAACCACACTACATTCATGTATCTGCTTCACTAATGACCTTTTAGTTGGTTGTCAATCACAGGGCATGCACAACACTTCTTGCCTTCTAGGCTTTTCCCTCTATTATGAAACTTTTTGGAACCTATCTTATCCTGAAGGTTTGTTAACTGACCCAATGATTGGTTGATATTCCACTACTTTTTGTCCCATTTTGAATTTGTTCAATAAAATTTGCTTCTCCTCTCCCTCCCTCATTAGGGGGGGTGTCCACATGGTGTAATGGTTAAAGCGATGGACTGTGGAATCATAGTAAGTGAGTTTGTACTCCAGTCATGCTAATATGTTCACTTTCGGGCAAATACCCTTTGGAAAGGTATGAACCCCCTTATCCTCCGAGCTATGGGTTAAATAGTACCACTACTGTTCTTCTATGAGAATAGCTTTAGCATTAAATAACCTACAAAGGTTGATATGCCATTAAACAAAGAAACCAACCAACCAACCTCCCTCATTAATTTAACATTCTAAAATATACAAGAAAAAAAATCAGTGAAAATAAAACCATTAGCACAAATTGGTTGATTGAAATTCGCACTTTCAAATCTTACATGAACGAAATTAAATAGCAGATTATTCCAAAATGCACATCAAAGTTTTTTTTCCTGTTTGTTGGACTTAAGAATATAACTACATCCCCTGTGATGGGATAAGATCCTCACAAAAAGGGATGTCTTGACTATGACACTAAACCACATCTGATGGTGAGGCTCCAGTTCTGAAACTCTGAGGAGTGTAGAGTATCCCTTCATTGCCATTACTCCCATATAAGTATAAATGTACACAATTCCCTAACCTAGGCATAAAATAACCCCAGACAGATTGAAATGCCGTTAAGATCAATCAATCACATCAAAGTTTAAAATAAAAATTAATTATTTTAGCACCAACCTGATATTACTATAACTTGTGTCTTTTCTGCTGTCTCTCACTCTTATATGATGAACACAACTAGCTACAGAATAATTTTAAAACCAAAACTTCATAGTGCAGCACAAATACCTCCCACATTTTAAACTATCATCTGTGTGGTGCAAGTTAACTTAGGCAAGTGGTAATGATAGCTCTATCTAGCTAATGTCTTACAATTTTTACCTCCCTCCCAGATGCAATCGATTATGAACATGGCTTGATTCAGTGCACAGTGTGTGTTTGCTGTTAGAACATTTTTTAAGACTAGTGAATCTGTAATTGCAACACAGAATACTTTTCATGCTCATTTTATGTTATGTCAGGATGATGATGTTCCTGATAGAAAATCAATATTGCTATGGGTTGAAAATTCTATCTGAATAGCATTGCTCTGATATAACTTGCCTAAGTTCACTTGAACAACACTGGTGACAGTTTAAAATGTGTGACGTATTTCTGGGAGGCCCCAAATTATTTTAGTGATATCCTTCCTGGTCTGAATGTAAATTTTCTTCTTACCATTGTCTTTGTAGTTATCTGGTCGCGTTGTCTTTGGAACGAGAGCAGCAATTACAACGAGAAGCATGGGCTAGTCATGCAGGTGGTGGTGCTGGGATTGGAGGCGTTGGATTGGGGGCTGGTGCAGCTGTACCCGACCCTCTAAAGGGACATCATGTACAATTAAGCGAGTAAGTATCCTTCCTTCATACCCAAATTATTGTTTTGTACTGTAGTGTCATAGATTGTTTAACATGAAATTTTGATTTCATTTCAATAACTAAAAGGAAATGACAAATATTTAGAATGAAATAAATAATTATTTTATTCTTCAGATGAAGCATTACTGATTCTAAATTGCATTTCCTTTCATTTCTATAATTCTAGTTGCTTTCTTTTGCAACTCATTTGGGTCACCATTTCTTCAAGGAACTGTCCATATCAGACAATAATAAAAGATAAAGTTCTCGGTGAGAGTCAAACTCGTGTCTATCTTTGCCTCAAGGAGCCCTGGTTATCCATATCAGCTGCTCTACCAACTAAGCCTACAAAAAGCATAGATAATTTTTTTCAGTTTGGATTCATTACAAGATGAAGAGAACCATTTTTTTTCTCCAAATATGCACAAATACACATAAGCTTCATGCCACAGGATAAATTCCTTGCACCTTTAATACAGTCGACTTGTCAATTTTTATTCTAATTCAGTCGGACAATTGTGTGGTCCACATGAAACTTTAAATAGCATAGTTTCTGTAGGGGAAATCCTCATGGTGTAATGGCTAAAAGACTGAAAAGGCATGAACCCCCTTATCCTTCTAGCTATAGTTAAACAGTATTATTGTTCTTCTATAAGGATGGCTTGGTATTAAATAATCCACAAAGGTTGATATGCCATTAAAACAAAGAAACTCAACCATAATTTATTGTGTATTTCTTCTCACATATATATGTATATATACATACACACACACACACACACACACACTCTTAACTCATTGTAACAGCTGTCCATGATAATATTAATGTTTCTATTTAGTAAAGAGTGATTCCAGTTAAGATTTCATAGTTTTTACCATTATATCAAAAATTTAGATGATTAAAGAAAAAATGTCTACTTGAAGACAGATCCCACAAAATTATTTGAAAATTAGACTGGAAATTGCTTTATCATCTAATTTAAATGTATTGCTCTAACAAAACTTTCACTGTGATGTTACATGGGTTATGGTTACACATATACAAACATAATTTTAGTAGTGTATAATTTTTTGAAAATAAAAATTTAAACCTAAAATTCAATTTTTAAAATTTTTTTTATCAGCCTTGAATTAGCCAAGAAATTACAAGATGAGGAAAACCAGCGCGCAGGAGCAGCTGCAGCAACTGCTGCTGCTGCTTCTAATCGCAGAAATCCAAGAGCTGCTGATGCTTGCACCTCTTCAGGAGTAAGACGTACACGTGATAGAGAAAAGGATAAAGACAGTGTAAGTTAGTTTCAGTGACATTTATCAAGTAGAAGCTAAAAAATAAATAAAGTGCTGTCAGTTAATTTTTTACAGCATTGTTTGAAAAATCTCTACTATAATCAATTTGTATTATTGTTTTTTTTTTTCTTTTTTTCCAGTCCTAAAAGGATAATCACTCTCGGTAAAAATATTAAAACCCCTTTAAAAGTATATATCTACATTTTCTCTATAAACAATGACTAATGTGTAATTAGATGTTGTATTTCAATTGGTCAATGCCTCATGGGGCATACACAATATTTAGAATTGGATGTAATTCTGAAAGATAGCACTTGAGAATTTTTTTCTTTCTTTCTCCCCTCCTAATATAAACTTTGAAATTTTCCCCTATATCTTCAGGATTAAATATCATATTACTGTTTGCCCTGCACCTAATTATGGAGGAAGTTCTTTGATATCTTTCCAAGATTTAAATCTGGACTTATCATACTTTTTACATGATGCCCCTTTTATTAACAAATTTAATTTTCACTTATTCCCGAATAAATTAGGGGTAGTCCCCATGGTGTAGTGGTGAACTGCGACATTATAGTAATCGAAATCTGAACTCCTGTCATACTACTATGTTCACTTTCAGACTAATACCCTTGCGAAAGGTATAAACACCCCCTTATCCCCTCAGTTATGAGTTAAATAGTACCACTGTTGTTCTTTTACAAAGATAGCTTTGGTGACAAAGGTTGATATGCTCTTAAACAAAGAAACTAAACATTGAGGATTGCCAATACTTGTTTTTTTCTTGTGTCATTGGACTCCATAAAGAGAGTATTTGACTCTTTATTCGTTTTTGATTTCAAGATTGAAATTTTTACAAAATATAGAAAAGTTATTATAAATAGAATATTAAATCATATAATTAAACCAAGAATAACTGAGCAATACTGAAACTGAACAAGTGAAAATCTGAATCTTTTCTAGCAGAGTTGGATTTTCATTCATAATAATTTAACTTTAATTTTTTTTTTTTTTATTTCAAATCTTTTTTACATGGATTAGAATTAAAATTTCAAGCATTGTACTTTAATTTTTATTTCATTATTTTTTTTTTGCTTTAAATCTATATTTTTATTAAATAATCTTTTTATCGAAAGGCATTGCATAACCTATTATAAAACAGGATATTTTAGAATTTTAGATATTTCAGTATTTTTATGAAATAATTTGTTTAAAATCTAATTGTTCTGAACTGTTTTCTTTTATGAAAATCTGATTATACGCCTCATTAATGACACTGAAAAATACCTGAATCTTTTCATTCATTTAAATGACCCAAATGTTTTAAATAGTTGTACATGAACAACAAATCATTAATGGCCATCACACCCAATCAGGAATTTTACTTAGTGTACAATATCTGCCAACTAGCCTACATGAGCCAGCAATTGTTTGTTGTTGTTTTTTAATTAAAGGGCTTTATAAGTGCAAACAAGTAAATTCACCTTTGTGGACCACTATACTTTTTATTCTCCCAGCCAAAATTTTATTCACCCTCAGGGGTTTCTCTGGATCACTTCAAAAAGCCCTGATTTAAACAAACCAGGTTTACATTTCTAGGAGTGATTGCATTTTTGACACTGAGAAATATGGTAGATTTAATGTCACTAATCTTTTTTTACCTGCAAAAAGTGCTTTGCACTGAAAAATTAAATATACAGGCACTTATTGAGCTCAACTATACAATTACTAAAACTATTTTGCCCGGGACCTTTTGTTATAAGTAAGACCAATGTTCTAATTCTTGCTAAGTAATAACTAAGTTTTAAAGGAGGCATAGTTAGTGTAACGGTTATCATCATAGGAAATGGAATCAGTGACCAGTGTTCAAATTCTGAATGAAGCCCTTTGTGTTTCACTTTGCACTAATGCCCTTGGGAAAGGCATGAATCCATCTCTTCTTCCAGCTTTGAGTAAATTGTAGAGCAGACTGTTTTAACTTCAGTAAAGCAACAAGTCTAAGAGAAGGAAAACTCTGAATTCAAACCAGCTGTAAAAGTTGGCGACCTTTTCAATAGCTACTACACTGAGGTGTAGGGGAGTCTTTGGTATGACTCAACCTAAGATTGAACCCCAGTCTCCCAGACCATTGGTGGACATTCTACTCATTAGGCCAATGGTACTCCTCTTAAAAATTGATCTTGTGTTCCATCCTGCTCATGGAAGAGGAGTTAGATAAATGCAGACTAAATTTTAAAGGTCAAAGATAAATCGCCCAGCAATTATTTCACATTTCAGCAGTATAGTTTTTACTCTAAAATTTATTTTATATTATGTATGCATTAAGATTACTTTCCAAGCACAATAAATTAGAATGGTTTCTTTTTATTTAAAGTTTGGACTCTAGTGTCTTTTTATAACATCACGTTAATTCATTAAAAATGATGCCTATTAAATAAACAATTCAAAACTATAAACTACAAAATGACATTTTTGTCTTGAGGTAGGTCTTCAATCCTGTATCGACACAGAGTTGTTGTATATAGGTTCTAGCTAATCATCCTGCCTTTGCTCGTCCATGTGAAGGGGTCCATATATATACACAAACACTGGGAGTGCTCTCCAATTAATTCTTTGTTGAGCAACAAATTCCACATTGATCTGACTTGCACAATTGTCTGTAACAGGTTGATATATGCTATGTCTTTCAGTTTTCTCACTTTCCTGCAATGTTTCCTATCTATTATTAGGACTTCATCCCAGAAATGAAATGTGAGTCATCCTCTCCCTAGATATAGATTATTATGCCAAACTTTTCTACCTTCTTTTTGGATATGCCTTTAGTCTTTGTGTTGATCTCCACAGTGTCCAGTAAATTCATCAGGTAAATTGTTTATGGCTAAACTCAGAATTTAATTATTGCTTTTAAGAATTTAATAAAGGGTTAGGGTTAGAGAAACCTGATATTAAAAGAGCGATTAATATGATATGATGAATTTACCTAGGATTGGTTTCTACTCCTTTTTTGTTAAGCAAGAAACCCGTAAGTTAAAATCCACACTAAACTTATACATCTGTAAGGCTAAATATACAAAGTTTATCAATTTTTTCTCTCTCCAGCAATGTTCCCTGTTATGTGGAATTCATTCCAGAGAGAATAATGTGAGCATTTCTCTCTTTCCATATAATCATCTTTAATGCAAGATTTTTTTATCCTCTTTTTTGGTTATTGGTTTTTTTTTCTTATGGTCTTTCAACTCTGACTTTAAAGATGGCTGGTTTCTCACATATTCTTTTCCACATTTGCATGGGATGTTTATAAATGCAGTCTTTTATCAAATACTTCTTGTTGAAGGAGTCTTTTTTGTAAGGCAGTTTCACACTGGGTAATATTCACTTTTTATCTATCTACCTGTTTGTGTGTGTAATATAAAGGTTCACCTTCCTATTTTTCTGTCATGGAAATGACTCAAGACAAATATTTGTTGCTTTGGAAGGTACTGCTTATCTCCCTTACTTTTTTTAGTTTTTTTTTATATCACTGCCCAGGGCTAAAGGCAATAACAAATTATCTTTCTTAGAATGGATCGTTTGAACCAAAATTTAAATAGAGCCCCATGTATGTTTTTGTTTTTTTTATAGGTATGAAAACATCCAAAAAACAAAAAAAATTATTTTTTTTATTTTGTCTTCATTTTCGATTGTGAACTGTATAAATGATCTAAGTTCACATGATCCAGCAGAGCTTAACAATATGACAACTGTATTCCCTTCAGAGGGCATGTTCTGAGTATGACTCTAGACTACATTTGGTCGTGAGGCTCCACTTCTGAACCTCTGGGGAGTGTGGAGTACTCCTTTATTTACATTACTCTCTGGTCCAATTTGATCTCAAGTGGTAGTACCTGTTATGATCCCATTTATAGTTCAAATAGATCTATTTTTAAAATTATTTGTACTGAAAATAGTTACTTGATTCTATTATTGCTTACTAATGATTATTATCATGTTACTTGAAGTCATATATAATTGCTTGTAAAAAATACTGACTTCAGCATTAAATAACCCAACAAAGGTTGATATGTTGTAAAACCAACCTAACTGGTGGAACTTGTTTACTAAGTGGCCCAGTCAGCTGGGGCTGTAGAATACACTGACTGCATCTCTGCAGAGGGATAAGACTCCAACCAGTGTCCTGAATATGACACTAAACTATCTGTTGGTGGGTTCCAGTAATGTTAGAAATTTGTGGGATGTAGAGTACCCCTTTATTGCCATCACTCCCAGGTCCTCTCTGGCCCGGAGTGGTAGGAATTGATAGGGTCCTATCTATGGGTCAAATAGAACTAAACAGTGTTTTTATGTTAAACTGAATTGTTTGAAATAGAACTGTTTCTGACATATTAACAGCATACTTTTGCTAAATTGTTTGAAATAGAACTGTTTTTGCATTTAAACTGTTTACTTATGCTAACTGAATTGTTTGAAAATGGGTCAAATAGAACTAAAGTGTGTACTTATGTTAAACTGAATTGTTTGAAATAGAAGCTTATATGTATAAAAATAGATTTGGCATTAAATAACCTACGATGGTTGATATGCCATAAAACCAAACCAAACTAAAAATATGAGCCACCTAGTGAGAATTGAGCTCATTAATAATAGTTTACATGTACAAAATAACAAAGCAAACATTTAAAAAAAAAAAAAAAGTTCAATCAACTTTAACAACTGTTGCTGTAATAATAATGATGATAATCTTGTAGATTTCTTGTGGGCCATAAAACTATTGTCCCTCCGACATTAGTGATGATGCTGCAATTTCTATAGTAAGTAGGTTTTTATGGGTGGAGTTGCTATCTCCACACTGCTCAGCTTTAAATTCAGTTTTTTCTTCACCAGGATTGGTTTACCTACCTACAAAGCTATTAAATCCAGTTTTACCAACTATTTACCCATAGTTGATGACTAGGTGGGGACAAATAGATTGTTACCTTTCCCAAGGGTATTATCATGAAGGAGAATGCAAACACCCTTGCCAAGGTTTTGATTAATTTTTACTGCATGTCAACCCTTCTGTGGTGATTTTTTGCCTAGAGGTTAGGAAATCACATTTATTTTATATTCATATTTACATTTTTTGTGTAGTTGTTTAAGAGGTGTTTTTTGTGGGGAGGTGTATACAGTCCTATCAAAAACTGTTAATTTTTAAACAGATTTTTTTTTAGCCATAGATATGACCCTAACAAGTACTATCACTCCAGGTCAGTGAACCAGGGAGTAACAGGAATGAAGGGCTACTCAACATTCCCCTATCTCCAAAACTAGACTAGCTATCAGATGCAGCTTAGTGTCATGCTCAGGACCCCCCACATACACACACACACACTTTTTATTTTGCATTGGTGGGTGGTCTTATTCTTCTGCAAGAGATACAGTCAACATATATTAAGCCCTGCCCACAGGGTAACTGGATTTTGAACTTGGTTTGTCATATTAATTTCATACCAGCTCAAACATTTTTATCACTTAGTGTATTTGGATTATTGTCTTCATCTTTGTTATATTCAAAACATTTCGGCCAATGCATCCTTCAGGTGTTTCATGGCCAAATTGGGAACCTACATGGAACTTTGAACAAAACCCTTTATTTGATCCACGCGGGTAGATTCTTCAAATTACGTTAACCATAACCAAGTACTTGTGTTAAACTATAGTAAGTATACTTTTTAGTCGCCTGTAGTCAGGATTGAACCTGCAACTTCCAGATGATTTCACTTAGCTCTTTAACCAAATGCCTATATACATTATGCCATGTGTCCTGTTGGACACATGGTTTAATGGATATAAGTGTTTTGGATTCCCATGAAACACTGGAAGAAGGCCAAAGGATGCATCAGCCAAAACTTTGTGAATATAACAAAGATGAAGACAATAGTCCAAATGTACTAAATGATAAAAATTATCAAGCTTAGAAATTTAAACAAATAGTAACTCAAACATGTTTAATGAGACTTCCATCAGAAAACTGACTTGACCACAAGAATCACTTAATTTTTTTCAACTCTTTTACATGGAATTCCATCTTACATGAAAAATGTAGTTTTTGTTGAAATTATTATCTGGAAGGAATCCATCCTCCAGAAGGAATATATATTTTTCTGAATTAATATTCTCTATAAACTCCTCAAATTTTGAACAGCCCAAATTGCTCTTCAAACAATAACCCAAAAATCTTCATTATTTTATTTCTTGATGAGACAATCTCCAGACCAAAATATGCTTTGTTAAAACTGCAAGTTCACCATCTCAACCAATCAGTTTTTCTCTGTAAAATACCAACTGGATTAAGAAGAAATTCTTTTTATTCTTCAACAACAATAATAATAATAATAATGCATGTTATGAAGATTCTTGGGTTGACACTGTTAAATCTCAGATTTCAAATCACACAAAATCACTTTATATGGATCAACTCAACTTGATACAAGAGACAAGTGCTTTTTTTTTTTGTAAAAATATTCTCAACTCTGATGATGCTTGTTTATTTCACCTTTAAATTAAGTATTAAAAAAACTATCCCAGAAGAATTTGAAAAATCTTTGAAACAAAATAAACTCTTACACTGCACAAGGATGCAAATATAAATGTGCTATGTACACGATTCCCTAATCTCCAGGCATAAGATAACCCCTAGATGGGTTGACGTGCCAACAAAATCAAATAATTTCTTTATAAATCAGATGAGACATGATTGTTTAATATCAAACATTGACTAGTTATTTTAGTCAGAAATTGTCAGTATGAGCATAACTTAATCAGATGTCAAATCTAAGTAAAATAATAGTCTCTATTTATTTATTTATGTGTCCAACAAAAAAATTCTTGGTGAGGCAACTAGTCTAGGAGAAGGAAAACTCTGAATTCAAACCTGTTAAACTCCGCTTAAAAAATTGACCTTGTGTCATATCCTGCCTGAGTGGAGGGGTTGGTAAATATGGTGTCCAACAAAAAAGGTTTAGTTTATTAAGAATAAGAAATTTTTTTAAATATCAACAATTTAAACTGTTTAAGTTCACTCTCATTATCTTTGGACTAACTTCATAATTCTTTCTTCTAAAAATTTCTACCTCGGCAAAAAATGCTTGTAAAAAATCTTTTGCCATTTTCCAGAGAACTGAAGATCACCCCACCCCCCCTTGAAAATTTATATTAAAAAAAAAAAGTAGTTCTCAAGTCAGGTTAATTGTAACAATATTTCTTGATGATATCTTAATAAAATATTATGCTCTTTCTCCTAATATCAGACACATTTTATCCCTTGTTGCTTTTGATTGTTTGAATTCAGAGCAGAATTTGTTTGAATCAATCATAGGGTTCTTTAGAATAGTAGAGGAATTTCTCATACACAGCATTTACTGCCTTTGATTAAAAATTGGCATTTGTTAGTGGTGGTTCAGTTTATTTGCTCTAGCACCTCTAAGAATCCACTTTATTGTAAAATATCCACTCTTTATTGCTAATATACAGTTTGTTGGAGGGGGGGAGAAATGACTTTATTATACATAGAAACATGACTCAGTAAGTTTTATTTTCTCACATGAAGTCTCACATCAGAACTACCAATAGTGCAGGTTAAAAGACCTTAGTTTTCATCTGATACCTGCATCAAGGTCTAAAAAAATTGTTTGGTTTTAGGTTACCCTTACCACACTTTTAACCAAGTTTGTTTTATCTTTGTTCAACACTTGATGTAAATATTTTGTGTATGTTTGACTTTTGCTCTACATTGTATAAAACTGATTATTCTCAAACCATGTTTCATTACTATCAGGTTCAAATGGTCTACCTGGCATGAGAGCATCCCTAGCACAAAACATTGTAAACTAATTTTGACATGATCAGTCATTCAAAGTACTTTCAAAACTGCACAAATCTTTGTGTGAGCACATATACCTGGGTTGCATTTTTACCTTTCTTAAAAGGAAAACATGTGCAAAAAATGCTGTTTTCTTCTAGCTTCAATAAACAAAATATAAAAAAAATACACATTGATATGACAGCTGGCTGGCTGTCATAATACAAGCAAAATTGATCTTTTAGAATGAAGTTAGCTTAAACTAAATGCTACTACACACGGAAATTTAGACAGAATTTTTAATCAAATGGTTTGAAATAGTATCACATTTACAAATTTGGGGCATGTTTGTTTAGGTTTTGTGTTGGGATTGTATATACAGTCAAAATTTGCATGAAGATTGTTTCAACTGTTCATTCAAATCTCATGCTTAATTACTTTTATTGAATGCATACATATTTTCATATTTACTTAGGATTGTGAAAATCTAAATTTAAATCTTTCCTTTAATGTTGTACTTGTGTATTGTAAGTCTGTGTTGATTTATTTTATTTAAAAGATTCTTCCTTTTTCATCTATTCCAGTGCTTTATCTTATAAGATGGCCCGACTCTCACCACAACATAAATTGACCTTCTCCAACAGCCATACCACAGTTCTACTCTCTCTGCAACTGGTGTGTGTGTGCTCGCACTGACAACAAGCAAAAAAAACAAGTGGACATGAAGAAAAGGATTATCACAGAAGAGAAGATACGCACAGAAAAAGAGCAAGAGGAGAGGCTATATCAGCCGAGCTCATTTAAAAAAAAGCAAAAACCACAGGAGCATCTCATTGTTAAAATTTTAATCAGTCTTGATACTCCAGCCTCACTCACACTTTTCTCTGTCTATATTCATTAGTAACATTATGTCTCCTGATTCTGGATTTTTTTTATCGATAAAAAGAAAATGTTTATTTGCCTCTTTATTATCAAGTGCTTTGTGAGCATAATGATAGGGGTGGAGAGAAGTGAGATATATATATATATATATATATATTTTTTTTTTTTTTTTAATGAAAAAAAAAAGACATCATTCAGTCTGTGCAGCTACACCTGATATTAAAACTAAGCCTGTTTAGTTTATTGAATTACATGTTGTTTTCTTCAATACATCACTTGGCACTCACTTCTAACTCCACTCCCAGTCCACTGCTTAAAAACCAAAACAAAAACCCTCAACTAATTCACATAGCTGCAATCGGCTTTTGATTTGGAGAAATGACATGAAAAGCCTTTTACATCAGCTAAACATCTGTTTAGTTGAATATCTATGCTTTGTGAGTGCCTGAGAGAAAAAAAAATCTGTCAAAAATCAGATTCTTAACCAATCATTAGATGAAAGACAGCTCCAAATAAATAACTTTGTAAATGAGATAATTATTATTCTTATTATTACAATTTTTTTTTTAAATCTGCTAACTCAAATCCATTCATCAACCTGCTGAGAATATTTTATTGCTTTTTTTGTTTAGATTTCTTTAGAGACAATTTCGTTGTGCTAATGACTGATTTTCAGTCAATTCAATATCAAGTGTGTGCGCGTCAGAAGCCAGACTTACCTCTCCAGGCACAGAGCAGTAAATGCTTTCCACTCTCTTAGATGTTGATAATTTACTAAAAAGCAGTTTGTGGACTCCTTACCATTTCCCTTGACAAATGGTTTCTGTATGTATATATCGGTTATGTGTGTGCACACACATGCACATCACAAAAAGGTGTATATCTGTTCATGGGAATATATTGTCAAATTTAAGTGGTAATATCATTGTCATTTCCTAAAATGAAGTGACAATCGATCATACATGTAATATATTTCTGCCTATATCATTCACTTTTTTTTTTTTTTGACTACTGCCTGACTATTACAACTGAGTCATCTTTTTTCTAAGATTTTACTGTTAACACAGCATTTTCTAATTTAAAGCAGCAAAAATAAATTTTTAAATGATTGCTAAAACAAGTTATAAATAAATAATTCAAATTTTATTTTTTGCTCAATGGAGATTTAAAAAAAAAAAAAAAAAAAAAAAAAAAAAAAAAAAGGAGGGCAAGATCTTTCTATTTTTTAGGAAATCAACTGAAATTTGGGGATTCTTGGCACCATTTTTTTTTTTTTTAAGTAATCACTAATGGCACTCCCCATACAAATTTAAATTGTTCACATAAATTAGCACAAAGCAAATTTAAAAAAAAAAAAAAAAAGTTTTAATTTTTTTTTTTTTTTTTTTTACTGAATCCCCTTAAAATTCAAACCAAATGGTCTACAAACAATTCCAGGCTCTTTCTACATGTGTAGTTTGGAGAAGAAAAAAAAAAATCACCAATACATGGGCAGGTACAACTTAACATTGGACAAAATCATTTGTCAAAGTTTCCAATGCAGAGCTAGTGAAGTTTGTTACTATCCATTCACTAAAGAGGAGGGCAGAAAAAAAACTTTTCTTAGAAATATTTATGTAACTGACTCTTATGTAGAAAACTTTAATGTTCCATTTTTTTTTTATCCATAAAACCTTTTTAAATGTCTCCATTATCACGTTGAACAGAATGTGTTGAGTTTTATTAACTGAGAAGAAAAAAAAAACATCCTCAACTGCCTAAACCTGACCATTATTTTTGCTTTACCAAGAATTTGTTCAGCTAACCCAGAATTAACTAGATCCAGTCTTCTCACTTTAAAACATACACACACTTTCCATGTATTTGTTATTTGTGTGTTGGAAGAAAGAAGGTTGCCTCTATGAGAAAAAGATTCATTTAATAAAATTTGAGATGGTAATGATCTGTGGCTTGATTAGCTATAAGCCAGTCAAAATACTAATAATGGGATGATTATGGAGAACTATTTTTTTCTAAATGTACAGATCTCTTAATATCATATTCTCAGATCCACAACTGTTTTGGAGGATTCATAAAATCTCCTTTTTGGAATTCCTTCATATCAGACCTGAGTAGATGTGGAATTTCTGTACAAGATGATGCAGTCCACTTTGGCTTCATGTGATTTATTTTTAAAAAAAAAGGAGGGGGGGAGAAAACTATCAATCTATGCACACAATTTGACCATCCGGATCTGATCGGCTTGGAAAAGGGTAATTGTGATACATTACTTTGGATCTCTCTGCTTTAGTGATCCATGCATAAGTGAGAGAGAGAGTGCCTGAATAATCTATTCATCTCAGGTTCCTTGCTGTGTTATATAGTCTAGTTTTCTCTGGCAATCTTTTTTCTTGTAAGTATATTGGACTGAAGAGAATAAATTTGATTTTTCTATTGCATATGGCAATTTCCACTTGTGTTTCAGTAATGACTAACAGACTGAGGAGTAAAAAATTTTTTTCTTTAAATATAAAACTTGAAGACCTAATAAACTCCTGTGCCTCGATCAGTAAGTAAAACTATACCATTTATGATTAAAAAGGTAACAGGCTTTGAATTTCTCTCATCTAAAAATGATATAAAGGACTGTTTGCATTTTTTTTTTTTTTTTTTTTTTGTGTATATTATTCAATTAATGAAAATCAACCATCTATTGAAAAAGAGTCAAATTTTAAACAATTTGTGAGAAAAAGGCATTCTGAAAAGCCAAATAAAAATCCATTTTGGTTTAAATTCTATTCAAAATTGCTATGCTTTATGTTTATTTGTATCTATCTAATTGTTCAATAAGACGTAGACAATTCTTCAGAATTGGCTGTATTTACTTTCAAATAGCAGTCTTTTATTCATGCACTGTGTTTTCTATCAACTTCTAGCTTCTCGACTCCTAAAATCTAAATCTGGGACAAAAGCATGACAACATAGTCCAGGTTAAAAGTGCAGTAAGAGTAACCCAATCCCAATGCATGTATCATTAGGGAACAAGAGGTTTTGGTAAACAGACCAAAGCTTGACCTGTTTGCCAAAATTTCTCATTCCCCAATGATACCTGCATTAGAAAAAAAAAAGTTACCATGCTTTAAAAAAAAAAAAAAAAAAAAATGCACTGATCTTTCATAAATTATGAAAATTTTGGTCAAGAGTTTTTGTTTTTTTTTCCATAACCAACATGAAGGATAATTTATGGTAACAATTAAAACCTGAATATATCCTTTTGTATATTAAGCAATTTAATTTTTATTCACAGACTATCTTTGATTCAAAAACATCAACCTTGCTATGATATATTTTTTCTTACCATCACAACAGTTCATACTGATAATAGGGAAGAGGAGAGGAAAAAAAAATCTTCAAAACCTTTTTTTCTCAAAGTCTTTTTTATATTTTATTTACATTTCAACCTGTCAAGACAATTTGACTTTTTTTTTTTTTTTTAACAAGAACACAAAGTGAAATCTGATTGTCCTTGGGAGAGTTCCAAGAGAAAAAGAAAAAAATTTTCTCAATCATTCAAATCAATTAGGACACAATGGCACTCTACACACCCAAATAAGAAAGACGCACGCACTCATTCATTATTTAAAAAGAGAAAGATATTTACAAAAGTGGCACCAGTGAAAACCACTGCAGATGACCTCACATTCAGTGAGTCAGCAGCACTTGGAAATGGGGAAAGCTTTTACATATGATTAAAAATGCTCCTTAAAAGACTCAATTCAGCTGTGTTTTTGTGTGCTTAAGGGTATTATATGAAAGTTCTGAGAAATCTTTTGGTATAATTATTAATTGGGGAGAGGAGAGCATGATTTTCACAAGCCAGACCTGTTCTTCAGCATTCACTTGCATACACAGAAAAAGGGAAGATAGTAAAATAAAAAAATTGGTCCTATGTAAATAAAAACTGATGAGCTTTTTTTTTTTTTTATATTTAGTTTCTAACACTCTAATTCACCTGCAGACTGGTTCATGCAATTAAGAAGCAGGGAAAAAGAAAAGTAAGGGTGACCATGATAAAACAAAAAATGGTCCCTTCACAGGCACTGACAATTGTCAGCAAAATATAATCACAGCAGCAGTAGATAAGTTTTCTCTTGAAAATTAGTAGTGGCCACACTCAAAACAGCAGAGGAAAAAAAAGGCTATCAAGCTCTAAAACAGTTCTAGTATAGAATTAAAATTACTTCACATTCCAGTTAGATACAACAATTTACAAGAGGAAGTGAATCCTTATTCATCTCTAAAGCCAAATTTATTATTATTATTTTGGTAAATGTGATTAAGAGTCTCCTGAATCTGAAGCAGCCACAAATCAGATTGTAGGTTGCAGTTATTAATTGAAGGTTTAGGTTTACATTAACATGAGTGAATTCTACCTTTTGAGTATTTGCATATTTTACAAACAGCATGAAAGACTTTCTGAAGCAATAAATTTAGGAAGTGAATCTGAACCATTCATGTAGATACTACACAAGTATAAATAGTTCTTTAAAAAAATAAGTACAATGAGAAAAAGAAAGTCAAAGATTCCAGGTTATATTAAGAGGGGGGGGTCGTCTAAGTGTGCAAAGAAGTATTTACAATTCAATATTACAAAGGATAAAAAATAATTATAACCAACACAATAAGTGTTAACATACCTGTTTAAGATGGTGTCTGGTGAGAAGAGAAAAAAATGAATAACAGACACAGGGAGAGTTAAATTTGCCAATAGAACATTATATCAATTCTTTGCTTTAAAAGATTTTAGATCTTGATTATTGCACACTTCATTTCACAATTCCATTTGATTTCTTTAATAAACTTCCAAAGAAAATGCAGTTTAATCAAGAACCTGATAGTTTCAATTCTTATACTGAAAGTGAAGGAACTATCATCATAGGATGTTGAGAGCCCAAAAAAAGGGGGGAAAGGCTGAGAAGGTAGGTTGCACCATAAACGGTCAGGAATCAATCATAGAAAAACTTCCAGTTTTGTGATAATATTCAAATGGTTTCACATTAAGTCAGGAGCAAATTTGAGAGTCAAACAGTTTAATACTTTGTCCATTCAATAGAATTGCAACATATTACTGGGTGGTCACATATGCATTAAAAAAGTTCCTGCCACAATTTACTTAAAGATTTGTTTTTAATGTGAATAAAGAGACAGGAAATATGAAAAGGGCAAATTGTTCCAAGATAAATCTGCAGTAAGCATACACTAAACCTCAGCCAAAATAGACCTAACTGTTCAAGGGCTCAATCAACACACAAGCCAACAGTTTATGTGACAACTTGAGAAATAAAAGATCCCAATAAATTGATAGCAGGATGTCTTTAAGAGGGCCACATAGGAGAAACTGAAATTTACCAATAATTATAGTTTGAAGCAAGTTAAAGTTATTAAAAAAGATTTTTAATTTCTCATTTCAGAATTGAAAAATGTTCATTCAACAAATTCATTGTGTAATACTGAAAGTTAAATTGTATTAGGAAAGATTTTTTTTTATCTAGATATCCAAAAATAATACATAAAGCTAACTAAATTGAGTCAAACATCAAAAGATTCAAAGTATTTATCTCATATGTGGCTGAAAATATCTTCATGCTGCTCAAAACTACTACAGCTTTTGAAGCAACAACTTTTTACCAGTTTCCAGACATTTTGCATTGAAAATTTCAATTTTCACATCTTACTGTAATCGAAAGGTTTAGATTCATCTCATAATTATCTAAAATTGACATTTATTTCTGGATAGATAGGTAACGAGTTCAACCTGCAGATGCCACCTAACCACAATTTATTGCAAGAAAAAAGAAAGACATTTCCTCACTCTTAAAAAGTAGCCAATGTTTAAACTTATCAAAAATTACATGCTATTTTTAATAATCTAACTTTGCAGTGATGATTAATTTTCATTTTATCAAACCAGTTATAAATATTCAGAGAATCGGTGTTGCTAGTTTTCAGTATGACTTTCATCATTTTAAGTTCCTACAACCCTCAAAATATTTAGTCCTAATTATATGAAGATAATGTAAGTTTAGTTTTTTTTTGTTTTCTATTTCCCCCCCCTCTCTTCTGAAATGTAGGATGACGGGAGAAAAAGAATTATAAATCAGAATCTTTTTGTCAAACATCATTTTGAACACTGACAAAAACAGGAGGGGGGGGAATAAAACCAATCCCAAATCAATAATATTGAATTTTGGGTTTTAACCTTTTCAGTTTTGAGGCAGTGTGGAAGAGTTTCATTTTGTTTTTGTTTTTTTTGTTGTTTCTTCGATTTTTTTTTAAAATGAATTTAGTTTGTTGTGTACAGAAAAGACACGTCAAGTATGTTAGAATATCATCGCAGTCACACATTCTAGAGAAGAGTCCTGCTTGCAAACAGATGATAAAAAGAGAGAAGGACAAGATAGTGACAGGCCACCAGGGTCTCGTCATACTGGGTCCAATACCAAAATCAGCTTTAAAAGTGTCTTTTTTTTTTAGTTCTGAGTGAAAACATCTACCCGCTGGTTAACACTGCATAGAAGGCCACTGTGCCAAAGTTTAAAAAATACATAAAATTTAAAAAAAAAAAAAAAAAAAAAAGCTGGTACTGAGCCTTTGTGAAATAAGTCCAAAATGACAATTGCTCTCCTTCGTAAGCATCATGTACAGTGGGTAGCATGCAGCAATTGCCATTACAACTGCAAACCACAGAAACAGTTCTATGTAGATTGTGGAGGGGAAAGCTGTGTGTGTGTGTGTATATATATATATATATATATATATATATTGGAAGCCATCAGAGTTGATTATTAGTTGTTGCTGGGTTTTCCTGATAATTTATACTTTCACATTTGAAGTCTACAGGACTATTATCATTCAAGATTTATTTATGTTTGCGTGTGAGAGAGAGTTGGAAAGAAAGAGTGAATGTTCACTAATGGCTCACACTTTGGAGTTTTTCTTGATTCGGTCCAAACGCATTTTCAGCTCACTGACATCAGCCACCACAGAGGGTGGACGAACATCAGACTGCAAGACTTGTGGATTGAATTCGGGCTGAAAGATTGAAAAGAAGAAAAAATTTTTTAATGTTACTAATCAAATTAAATAACTTAACGGGAGGAAAGAAAAAAGTGGAGATAATTTATGCAAATTTCGATTCACAAAAAACTTGTTCAAATTAAATGAAAATAAGTGTGTGTGTATATATATATATATAAAGCACAAAACAATTTTGGCATACACTGGCTATTTTTCATGTTACCACTGGATGAAAAATCTGATATTTGTTTAAAATAAAATCAACAATTTCAGTCAAGAGATACAACTCATAAAACCAATTTGACTACTACTATATGAGAGAAATAGTAAATAAACTAAAATACTGATGAATCTTAAACTGATTACATGTTTGTTTTAGTTTTTATTTTTCCTTCAGCTGAAAAATATTTGCTCTGATAAAGTAAATTAGCAATTTTTCATTTTGATGAATAAAAAGTGTATAACATTTCTCCCTCAAACTCAGATTTCAGCCACCACAGAAGGTGCATGAACAATAGACTGCCAACTTTAAAAAATAAATAAAACTAACAAGATTAAATACCTAATTTTATCAATTGTTAAGTTTCTTAATAAAAATATTTATAAAGCAGATATTTGGAGAGTTAATTTACTCCTTTAAAAATAAGCTATCAAACTCAAATTTACTAAGAATATAAGAAAAGATAATTATGTTTGTGATAAGTTTTAAAAGATGCAGTTTGGTATCAAATGATAAAAATTTCAAAAAGATTTCATATCTATTTTTGTCCCAATAGGGATAGATGTTGATGAGTAAGGAAATGTGCACAAAGAGAGACATGCTAAAGCCAGACTGGATGAAATAAAATTCAAAAAACAACAGGATAAGGTAGACATGTTCATGTATTCTCTTTACAATAAAAGAATTATAAATCTAAATTTGAAGAATTCATACAAGTCCAATTATCTTTCACATTTTAATCATTTTAAATTGATTATTAGATTTATTCTAATGTAATGAAAACTTAGATTTCTTGAGAAAGTTTCATGTTTATATCTTTAAAAAAAAATTGCATCAACAATATTCTTTTTCTAGACATGCTACACTATAATGTATGTTAATATTCCACTAATTTTCTATGCTAAATAACGTTTGATGGTTTTTGTTTTATTTTTGTAGCATAACTTTTAAGCCTCTAGCCCACAACCATTTTTGTAGTTAACAACTTCAGTTACAATGATTTATTTCTTAACTCCATAAAGAAGCTGACTTATCTCATAATATAGAATTTTTTTTTTGTATTTTCCTCCCACAAAATTGATGTTACAAATGAAATTAGATATGTTGAAAAAAATATAATTGAAACAAGGCTTCAAACTAACAGCTGTTTTAGAAAAATATAATTAAGATTGAAAGGAAATCTTGATTTTTTTTGTTTTGTTTTGTTTTAAATGAGTTTAATGTATAAATAGTCAAAAAATGTCAACTAAGAATATAACCTAATGGATACATCACTTGCCTGTCTATCCCCAGGTCAAATTTCAGACTTAACAGGGTTATATTAATTTAAGAGACAAAGATAAATGTAAAATGGATTTTTATATAAGATTCATTATAAAATTGACCTGATCTAGATCTGGCAATTATGAATTATTTTATTTATACTTGGAATTGTATAAAATGGATTCTTATCTAATAAATATGCAGAATGTTAAAAGTACAATGACAAAGGTAAAAGAAAATTCAAACTTTTCTGCAGTTAAAATTTTCCACCTTTTCAAAATTAAAATCATTTTTTACTACTTTTATTTCTGATGTAAATTCAAACTGAGGATTTGTCTCAGTCTGAAAAACTATAGAAAGACTTCAGGTTTGTGCAATAATGTTTAAGGTACACAGTAAATTCCCACACTTTGAATTCAAAGATCAGTCGTCATCAAAAAGGACAAATTACCATCCAGCTCTTTAAAAGAAAAAAAAAAAAATGGCCTCTCCTGACCTGACCTAAAAATAATCACTAGTATGGCACCAACAATGGAAATCATTTCAGATATAAAAATATATTTAAGTTGAAAATTTTTTTTTTTTTTAAGTCCATAGTATATTAATTATCTAAGTGTGAAAAACTATAAAAATCTGAAAGTTATAAATAAGAGCTCTAATTTAAGATTTTAAAATGTTAGTTTCTCAGAGCATCTTTGCTAATTTATTAATGTTATCAACTATTGAAAAACTTGAGGGTATTTCAAATGAACAAAGTGATTTCCTTAGTAGACAGATCACTAAAAAGGAGGATATTGCCTCTACAGGAGCCTTGAGAATTTTTTATTACTAAGAGTAAGTTAACTTTTCTTTTTACCCAGTAGAGTTAAAGAGTTCAAAGTCCATGTCTATTCTAAGAAACCACTTTTTCATCAAGATAAAGAGGGGTGGGGGAAATAAATATCAAAATGCACATCACCACAAAAAGCAATTTTAAAATTTAACATTAGCTTTTTTTCTTGCATGAAACATCAAAATTTGCTTGCTATATAAATCTGTTTCAATTTTATTGTGGAAAGGCCTTTCAAAAACAATCATAACCATTTAAATGCCAACTCAAGTCACATGACTTCCTCTTCCAATCATAACTTATTTAATCAAATTCATATTTTGTAATTTAGTCATTTCCTCTCAAAGTACTACAAAAAAAGTCCAATATTAAACAAAATCATTATGCAATTAACACAATTTTTTTTTCTTTTTTTATTAATAGAAAAGCCTTTCCATCATGAAAATACCAAAAATGTGCTAGAAAAGAGGAGAAAAATCTATTCTAATTTGCATTATTTGAGGCCAAGCAGCTATAAATGACAGAAATGTTGTATTAGTCAGAGAGAGCAAGATAGATCCATGCAAGTTTTAATGGATTTGAGTAATGGACCAGCTGAAAACAAAGTATAACTTTGCAGCTTATACATAATTTTCCAATGAAAATGATTAAGAAAAAATGTCACCTTCTTCAACATATATCCAATACTCTGACAAATTTTAAAGCAGGGAAAATTAATTTTTCTACATGTTTCTGATGTAGGAAATAAAGAGCTTCCTCCTTTTTATTTTCAAACTAATTTTCAAAGCAGCTACAATACACTCCTTTAACAGAAAATATAAATAAGCAGTCAAAATATAAAATGAAAATATTTTCACATTGCAAGATTAAATTCTATGAAGTTGCAGCAACAAGCAAAATGACTGAATAAATTACCAGAATAGAACAATATTTCATCATAAAAATATGAAGGAAATATAGTGGAAGATTTCCTACAAAATGATAGCTTTTCACAACAATTATAGTCTTGTGCTAATGACTGGTAGTGGCAGCTTCTGTTTTGAGCTGTAATTTCTTAAGAAAGTAAAAGTAATAAATGAATATCAAATTTCCTTATGAAATATGTTAGTTCATAAATTTTTTAAAAATTGACTTCAGCACAAACTATAAAATATCTATCAAGTTAAAAGCATTGAAGTAAAAAGATTAAAGCCTAATGTTTCAAATCAAACATTTAAAACTTATTCAAATTTGTTACAACTAAAAGAATGAGTGAGCAAGAGCAATTGACAGCCAAGAGAGAGAGAGCAAAAGATAGTCAGGAGGAGAGGAAGCAAATGACTGGCAAAAAAGAGAGCAGACAGCAGAGAAAAGAGAGGAAGCGATAAACTGAGTAGGTTAGAAATGGAGGTTACAACCCGAGGAGAAAAGATGAGAGAGAGAGAGACACACACACACACACACACACACACACACACACTACATATTTTCAGCAAAAGCCAGAAGATAAGAGATATGCACAAAAGAAAAAATACAAAACAGAATGATGACAAAGTAAATGCAAGTTGGGAATCTTCACATTTGTAAACAACATATAATAATTAATCATTTTGATAAAAAAATTCTGTATGCAGAATAGAGAACTAAGTTTTCAATTAATTTTAGTATTCTTAATCTTTGAAAATGTCTGGGAGTAAATGAGGGCCTAATCTACAGGCACGTTCAAGTGCATGTAATTTCCTTTGCATTTAAAAACCAGATTATATAGCAACTTTCAAGCAGAATAGTAAATCAGTTGTGCACAACTGAATCATTTTTTTTATCATCATCCAATTTGTTTGTTACGATGACACAGCAAATAGCAATTTTTGTTTGCACAATAATTAAAATTATCTGACTTGAAGAATAAATCAACATCCAGTTCACTCAGCCCATATTTTGAATTGATTAACCAAGCCTAACTTGACAAAAATTGTCCCAGGTTTACATATTACTAACATTTTTAATGGGAAACTTTGATAATAATAATCAAGCTTAGTGAATAAAGACTAAAAATGGTATTTAAGGGAGTTTATTATAATGATCATAACACTACTACGTATGTTTTTTTTTAAAATGTGGTTTATAGTGTGTGTGTGTGTGTGTGTCACATACACGATTATAGACATTGAGATAATGCTGTTGTTGAATCTTGCATTTTCTGAGCAGGATAAGCGAGTGAGTGGATTAATGGAGACATATATGGAGTGAAATGGATACAGAGTTAGAAACTGTTAAAATGCCATGGCCTCATGCTACTGTGTGTCTGTGTGTGTAAACCCAGCAACCAAAATATCAAACTTACCAAATCATCAAAATCCTGAAAAGAATCAGCAAAGAGGAAACTTCAAGCAAGTGGACTTTTGCCATTGCATTAAATTTAACATTTAAAAGAAATTACAAAGTTTGTAAATCTCCATCTCTACATAATTAAACAGGTCGCTTTTTTCCTACCCTGCATTAAAAAAACTGCCTAAGATTCAAATAAAAAGTTATAGATTTCAAAATGAAATAACACAATTTTAGTAGTTGCTAAAATATGTCAAAGCAAAGTCACAAAATATATTGTATTAGTATTAAATTGTTTTTTTTTACAAGTTTGTCCTATTTCTTTTAATCAATATCTTGGTATACAAGGGAGAGTCAAAAGTTTTGCAATATTTTAGTATGAACTAGTTAGTGGCACATTTATCACATGATTGAAGCAGTTCAGGCTGTGGTAAGAACCAAGTATGCTTGGTAGTATTGTGGTCATTGGTGCACTGACACATTGTACATTGCTTCACTATGTGTGATTTGAAAGTTTCACAATGAACATCCAACAGTCTAATTTGGGAACTTATGCTTTACAAGTATGAACTGGGGCATAATATAGCAGAGGCAACCAAAAAGATTTGTTGTGAGAAAGATGAAGGTGCAGTACAGTAACTAGATAGTTCAAGAAATTTCATTTGAGTTATAAGAACCTCAATGATCAGACAAGGTCAGACAGGCCTACAATTGTGGATTCTGATACTGTGCTCCAAGCAAATCTGGTGAGTATCAGATAAGCTAGCCATATTAGTCGAGAGTAATTTATCATCTTCACAACCTTGGCAAAGGTATCCAGTGTTGACATATAGTGCTTCATGTTACCAAAATATTGAAAATTTTTGACACACCATAGTATTTAGATAACCCTTTGTACACCACATTAAAGATTTTTCTGTTTAAAAAAAGTGACTATATATTTATTAATTACATTTATTGCCAACAATTATAAACACATTGGAATTTCAGTATTAAGATAATAAATTTGCATTTGTCAAAAGATTAAATTTTGCTCAATGAATTTATACATGAAAGTTGGTTTATTATCAAGTTATCATCAAAATTTAAGTTTGACACATACTTTGAATTGATAAGGTGGAAGTGCTGTTGAATAACCTAAAAATGCCAGCTTAAATAAACTATCTGAATAACAGATGTACACAAACTACTTCCAGTATCAAAGTATCCATTTACTCTACACTCCTCATAATTAAACTTTTTTTAAAATTTTTATTGGTTTATGTTATACCTAAATTTACTAACTGGCAATCAGTTTTTTAATTTTAAAAATGTACTATTATTTTTACTATATAGATATTAGATACTTAGAAAATTAAGTTGAATCTTTTTGTAGATATTGATGATATATCAAATTGGTACACAGTTTCTATGTATCAGATGATTCATTTTTGATTAGAACTTCTTTCATTCAATTACTTCTTATATAAACTCAATTCTTTTTTACATTTATTCTATGATCATTAATTAAGCAACATGAAGGATCAGAAATAAAGTTTAAGCTTCTGACAAAATAAGTAAGTAAAGTTGGCGACCATAGTCGAGGGTGACCCGAAGGTTCCCTTTCCGATAGCTACTACACCAAGGTGCAGGGGAGGGCGCTACTCCTTCCCTGGATTGCTCCACTTTACCCTTGATCCGTACCTTATAATGCTGAGTGTTAAGCAAGGAGGCATCAAGTACCATTTTTTGAGTCTTTGGTATGACCTGACCTGGGATTGAACCCTGGTCTCCCGGGCCATTGGCGAACACTCTAACCGCTAGGCCAATGTCTGACAAAATAGGATCACTTATTCCTTTCAGTGGCTCAACCAATTAAGAAAAAAAAAACTAACCAGTAGTCAACAATGTTCAAATTTCTTAGTATTCAACAATTCATTTTTCACTAGTATTTCTTTCTTCTTATTTCTATTTCTTTATATTGCAATTCTCAGATTGTCATTTTATAATCATTAAACAAGCAGCATGTAGAGGAAATTAGAAACAAAATAAGCTTTTAGGTAAGATCTGAACTATCATAATTAACCACTGACATGCTGTTTTTCCATTGATTAGGCCTTGAAGACTTTGATTCTCTATCTTACTTAATGTTTGACGACAATCTGGGAGTTTTGAAAAACGTCACAGAAATTAAAATTAAAAACTAATCAGTAAATGCCATTCAAATAAACTAAATTCTACCATTTTTATTCTTTAATTGATAAAGAAATTAATAATGACAATGCTTCATCTAAGAAATTCAGACACCTTAAGATTATTACATCTAATATTTCTTGTGTAATTAACAATATAGCATAACAGTTAAAATCAGAGATAAAAAACTATAGCTACATGACTAATTTGATTAACACTTATTAGTTGAAACATCTTAACCTGATTTTTAAGACACCAGTTTAAATCACAATGAAAGCTTCTTCTGTATTCCAAATTTATTCTACTTAAAAATTATAAAATAAATGTTAAAAATTCTTCTTTTTTTTTTAAAAAAAGGAATAAGATGAAAAAAATATTAGGAAAAAAAAAAAAAAGGTCAATGATGAGTGTTCAAAGAAATTCCAACAATACTATTAAATCTTGACAACTATAAAATAGAAACAATAATAGACTGTTTATTTGAAATTTTTAGATGAGAATTGATAATTCATATTATTTAAATTATTTAAATGTACACATTTTGGCCAATGTGCCCTTCAGCCTTCTTCAGGTGTTTCTTATCAAACTCAGGAACCTTCTTGTCAGATACAATGAATTCAATGAGAAACACTTGAAGAAGGCTTGAGGGTGAATTGGTCAAACATTGTGTATGTAACAATAAAGATGAAGACAATAGTCCAAATAATCTAAATAAAATAATAAAATCAGTGACAAACTATTGACAAATTTGGGCACTTATTGTAGGACAATAATTGATAAGTTTATAATTAGGATTAATGCAACTAATAGGGAACTCAATTTTTGTGGCTTTATGCTAGATAAAAAAATAATGACAAGCATAAATTCACAGTGCATGAGACCTTTGGGTCTAGCAAATCTATGACCAACAAGATCACCTGGCTTCATGCTAGGAAACTTAGCAAAGGTTGCATAATTCATATTGCATCTAGGAATCCTATGACCAACATTGATCAGCAGCACACAAGTCTTGGCTCATACCTGATATCCCCCTCACTTAAATCCCCACTATAAAAAAAAGACCTTGTGTCAAATCCTGCCTGGTGAGAGGCACAGATAAATATCTAGAAATGCTTATTTTGCATAATATTCCAAAAATTTTATAAAGCAATTCTATTCTTTGCTTACTATAAGGTTAAAAAGAAATAAAATTATTCTTGTTAACCTATTTTTGCAAAGCAAATTCTATATTTTTAATTCTCAGGAGTAGGAGTATATTAAAATCATTTAACAGCCTTCATAAGATAGAATAAACTTATTCTTTCCACAAATTAAGTAATAACCACTGACCCTAAATGCATGAAATATTTCTTGTTCTAGCAACATTCAAACTTACATTCTGATAACAAAAGGTTTATTATCATCAATAAACCTGGTCTTAGGTATTTTTAAAATACCAGTGCACTGAATTTATTGATGACCCAGAGCACAAAAGATTTGGAACAAATTATAGAGGAAAATTTGTATAAAATGATTAAAATTTAGATAACATACCACTTGTTTGGATTCTTCAGTTGGTTGATTTATCGTATTACTGGCATCTGAAAGTTTGGGTGCATCTACCTTCTCACCCTTAAAAAAAAAAAAAAAAAAAAAAAAAAAAAATTTAGAACGGTCTGTCTATTTTTAACAAAAGTTAACATGTAATATAGTATATTTGTATTTAACAAATGCTGAAATATTATTTGTTCAGACAATTGAACTTGTTTTCTTTCTTTAGGAGTGTTCTCTGTTATGTGCAGTGTGCTCTTCTCTCTAGCTTATATATAAGATCTATCATACCAAATGGTTTTTGCAGTAGTGCAAATAAGTACCAGTTGTTCAAACAAATCTTTCAATCTTAATGACTTATCAAAACTGAGATAATACTTCCTCAAAAAGTTAACTTAATGAGATACAAATATCTAGTTTTGGTCTAAACTTTTTGTTTTATAGGCCAATTTTGTTAAAAAATACCTGCTGTAAATTGCCATATACAGGGTGGAACGATAAAATTGTCACCCTAGAAAAGACGACATGATTCCATTTCCGTTTAATGAAAACCAGTTTTCTTTTTTTGTTGCAGACCATCTACTAGTTGGCCAGTTGTGTACAAATCCCAAGAGTGATAGGAGCCTTCTATCATGTCTGAAAGTGACACAATGTTCAATGAGTGAGATCGGAAATGCGCCACTGTACAACTCATGCTCTCTACTGATCCAAGTTACGACAACAGGAACATTGCCAGCACCCTCAAAATGCAAATCTGGATTGCCACGAATAACAGGGATGTGCCCAGGGTGATGAAAAGTTTACGGTTATGGTCTTTGGTGTGGTTTCAAGTGAGGGCCACATCATGCCACCTCACATCTTCGAAGTCGGCTTGAAAATCAACACCAAAATGTACCTGGATATGCTGAAGAGTGTGGTGATCCCCTGGTGCAATCAGGTGGCCAGTGGCAGACCCTGGGTGTGGCAGCAGGACTCAGCGCCGGCCCACAAGTCCAAAGAGACCCAGGCTAGGCTTCAGAAGGAGTGCTACGACTTTGTACCCGTCTCTCACTGGCCCCCCTCCTCCCCCAACCTGAACCCGCTGGACTACTTTGTTTGGTCATACGTCGAGAACATCACCAACATGACCTCCCACAACACCAAAGCCAGCCTGATCGCCACCATCTGCTGAGTATTCACCAAGCTCCTGCCGGCACTTGTAGAAAAAGCATGCTCCCAATTCTGGATCCATATCGAGGCAGTGATTGAGGCTGAAGGCGGCTACATTGAATAGATGTCAGCTCTACTACATAATCAAGTTACTGGAATTGATTTTTTCAATAAAAGTTTTAAAATAAAGCTGTAGTGTTGTTTTCTTTAGGATGACAATTTTATCATTCCACCCTGTATTAGGCAAACTGTTATAATCCAATAGAAATTTATTGACATGACAAAAACTTTTTAGAAATCAAATCTATCTGTCAAAAATATTTCTAAACCAATGCAACATTAATTACTTTAATCAATTACATTTGAAGGACGAGAACAGTGAAAACAATGACTCAGAGGCTGGTAGTTCACCAACTGAGACTAAAGAAATGAACAATAATGTAAATCATGAAAGAAACTCACCTCTTCAGTTTTATCTAGGCCACACATCATCCTCAAATGTCGTAATCGCTCTCTGTAAAAACTGGGGTTTAGTTCTTCAGTTGGAGCACTATGGCTATTTGGAATACTGCTTTGATGACTGCTTGATACAGAAGCTGAACAGAGATGGAAAATATGTAAATATTTCAATAAACATCAATTTTGCACATTTTATATATAAGCACTTCAATATTACTCTTAAATGATAGTGATAATTCTAGTTTCATCTTTACAAATAACTTGTAAGTAATTTAAAAACTAAATAGGTTTAACTTTGCAGAAGTCAAAAGTCTTTCTTCAAGGAATACTTTTCATTAAAGGTATTTACTGGAAGTGGCTGGTTGAAAGAGAACACATCAGTTATACAAAATTTAAATGATCAGGAACTTGATTTTAAATCAGATCAGAAAATGTCTAAATAGTAGAAATGTTTTTTATCATTAAGGTTTTTCGGACTATTGTCTTCATCTTTATTGTTATTTCCACAACGTTTTAGCTGATATGCCCTCCGGCCTTCTTCTAAGTTTGAAGAAGGCCGGAGGACATATCAGCCAAAACGTTATGGAAATAACAATAAAGATGAAGACAATAGTCCGAAAAACCTTAATGATAAAAATCACCAAGCTTTGTCTCAGAAATTTAGATAACTAAGTAGAAATGTTGCTTTTAACAAATCATTTATAACAGATGAGATATCATCCAACTCCCAATAAAAGATCTGAAAATATTGATTTCTGCAAATATTGCCAGCTTCTTTCTTTTAACAAATGATTAAGGCCTAAAAATAAGTATTTGAAATAGATTAATACAAATATCAAAAGATTAAGAAATTTCTCACACTGCCGCAAATTATTTTAAATGATTGAATTAAGTAATTATATTTTTTATTCTGAAATCAAATTAGAGCCTTTAATTTACATACACAAGATAATAAAGATGGAATCTACTGATGAAAAGGTTTCCAAAATACAGATTTTTTTTTTAAATTGCAAATCTGAAATGTTTAAAAATTACCTTTCTTTATTCCTCGCCGCCTTTCTTGAGCAATTGTTTTCATACCATTTTCTATGTACGATTGAAAGAACTCTGAAGATTTTTTTAAGTAAGGTGCCAAATCAGCATCAGGATTTTTCTCTTTGAAGTCATATAGTTCGTTCAAACCCTGAAAAAGAAAACCAGCAAATATTTGCCTTCAGAAGAGGGATAGGTATTTTCCACATAAAACAAAAGTAAATGGCATTTGATATAAAAAGTTTACGATGTATATTTCATAATGATTCCAAAATATTTTTACATTCTTATAACAAACAAGAAGCTATATTAAATTTAATCCTTTAGTAAATAAACTGTTTATAAATTATCAAATCAACTATCATCCATCACTGCATTCTTAAATTTCTTACATTATTCTAAGTCATTCTATAATATTTACATAATTATTTAGATTAGTTAATAGGTTCACAATCATTACAGTCAATTAAAACAACCAAATCTACCTTCAAACCAAAGCCAAGAATCTGAAAATAAAATCCAAAGAAATATGAAATATTTTTTTTTTACCTGGACTGTATTTTCTTTGGACCCAATTTTCTTGAATATTTCTGCTAGCACATCATGTGAATTTTTTGATAATCGTTTGTGTTTTGTCTGAAAAAATTTGAGAAATAAAAGCCAGTAAGTTTTACATTCAACAGACAAAAAAATTAAAAAATAAAATTAAAAAATAATTTTTTTTTACTTCTTCAACAGTTTTCAGGATGCATTGTTTCATTCTCCATCCTCACCAATAAAACAGATCTCTAGTTTCAAACACTAAGAGCCATTTTGAAAAGTCTATATAACAATAGTTATTGGTATAAAAATCTTCACTTAAAACAGTTTTGTTGAATAAACAAAAATATGCAAGGGTCATTCAAGAAATAAGGTGAATTTTGCAATAACGACTAAACATGTAATGATACGTATTACAATACACAATATTTTTTTTTTCATCATGCAACATGTGAAAGCACGTGCGAAACCCTGCCTTCATCAGCCACCTATCAGGGTGATAACACAGTTTTAGTAGCTCAAGGCGGTACTGCCACTTCTGGCACTACCAAGCAGCTTTCGCTACCAAACAGGGTATTAAAAGAATATATATATATATATATATATATATATATATATATATATATACCAGATCAATCAATAGCAGAGACTACATTGGACGTTCATCTTCATTCTTAGTGTGCAGTTTGTGATTTAAAAAAAAAAAAAACAAAAAAAAAAACACGTTTACTTTCGGCTGTTGATGACATTATGCGTTTACAGTAACCATTTACTGGTGTTACGCAATCACACGGGGATTGTAGTTCCGCATGCATTTCATTCATGCTGAAAACTTGTCGCCTTCAACCAAATCCAACTTGATGCATGTTGCGCCGTGGTCTGAAGACAATTTGAGGCAACTTTCAAACTGCGGCCAGTGATTCCTATTTTTGAAAAAAACAAAATGACTGAGTGTCCTAGAAAACCACGAAAACCAACTTCAATAGGAATCACATGGCATATCCAACCTTTTTCCACGCAGTGTCTCATATCAGTTTTTCTTCTGCTCATGTGCTTCCTCCCAGTTTTCTTTCCAGGGGACAGTCAATTCTATGAGGAGGACAATCTTCTTTGAATCGGACCACACAACTATGTCTGGCTGCTTTTCTGTTTGAATAATGTGAACTGGAAATTGTAGAGATGTCTTTAGATCTGCTGAAACTTTCCAGTCACTAGCTCCATTCAGTAGCTTTATATTGGGATTTTTTTTGTTTCCTCAAAAGACATTCACCTTCCTTGAGAAACTGAATTATGGGTTCCTTGGCTGTAATAGGTTGCTGGTTTGCTGTCTCGCTTTTAACAATTCTATGACCACCTCTAAAACCTTGTTATGTCGCCATATGTACATCTGAAGCGATTATGGACATGAAGATAGTACATGCCACAATGTACCTCGATCGCTTTTACACAACAAGCACATGCCTGAATCGGTATATCCCCATAATTTTAGGTTGGTCACATTTGGTAAGAAATCATATGTAGATCAGAGAAGGAATGATATCGCCAGTGGTTCCATTGCAATTAAGTATTTCCACGATAATTTAATTGGTTCAATATCATTCCATTTTGTCCAAGCACATTGTTTGGCCTGAGTAAGAGCACTGGCTATTCTTTGCTCCTCTTCAAACATCCTGATTTCTTTGCTCACCATGTCTTTTTCCCTTTGGGCCCATTTTGGAGAATACCTTGTTGCTCGTGCTACCCAGCCCAGCTCGATTGGTTTGAGTGACGCTTATGATGTCTTTGATTCATAGGCTGAATTCCACCTCCTGGGTGGCCTTAACAGCCGACCACTTCATACCTGATTCTATTTCTGGATACACCTTCCGAATGATCTCGTTGGCCGAGTCCTTCATCATCATGTGAAGGCGTACTTTCCCAATTTGGAATTCTTCTACCAGTGAAGATATTGGGAGCTGTAGGTTTCCATATTAAGTGTTGGATTGTTGCACAGTTTTCGTTGGTTACAGAAGTGGATGCATTTTTGTTTTAGTTTTTGAGAATTTGAAACCATTTTCTGTTGCCCATTTGCTGATTTTATTGATGTGTTGTAGTTTTCTTTCAAGAGTAGGGATATATTTTGATTTATAGCTGATTGAACAGTCATCAAGATCCATATATGTCAGGTGAGACATCTTTTATTATATTGTTTATCTTGATATTGAAAAGGGTGGTTGATAGAATACTGCCTTGTGGTACACCTTCTTGGTTTTTTTTAAATCAGACTGAATCCGATGCGTACTTCTTCCCAACTTTGAATTCTTCTACCAGTGAAGATATTGGGAGCTGTAGGTTTCCAGGATTGGTATATAAACCCACTTTCGGAAAAACAAGGAGGAACTCCCAGCCACTTACACAGGTATTTGTTGCTATTGTCACGTGATAGCTCACGGAGACGAAGAGGTAAGAATGATACTATTCTCCCGTGTTGCTATTAGCACTATCTAGCAGTCAAAAAGTGACCGTTAAGAGAGAATGTGGGTCACAGAGGAGATAGACCAGATGTTCGTACTTAGTGACCTCAGGTCGCCGGACATCGATGGGGGAAAGAGAGAGAGGCCAAATGATTGGCGGGGACCTCAAACGGAAGTGGGGTTCCCTTCCCCTCAGCGGAAGTAAAGGACAAAAAAGTTAGTTTTTGAGCAAGGCTCGTGGCAGACGGACCATAGCCATTTTACTCCGGGCTGAAGACAAAAAGATTAACTGAGACATGAGAGACCCAAGTCCCTCAAGCCAGTACTAAAAACAGAACAAAGTCTAGTAGCCCGTGAAAGAAGAAAATTCTCCAGTGGAACCCCGCCAAAAATAAGATAAGTAACTTTGGGGACATTTTTCCTTTATACTCAAATTTCGTTTACCTCTCTCTCTCTCAATTCGAAGAAGGATAAAAACCAAGAAAAGACATTCATATTCATGGACTATCCAATTATATGTTTTGACACTTTGAACGTATATATATATATATATATATATATATATATATATATAACACCGTAGTAAAGAACCTATGTATTTTCATTTTACCATGTGGTCTATGTTGTTATTTCATGCTTTCCTTTCAGCTTCTATTCGCCTTATGTTATCTTGCTTATAACTGTCCTATTAATTCCTAAAGTATCACACGGGAAACCGGAGTTGCCGACTACTACAATATTAATATTATTACAACTAAGACCTATAGGCCCGTATTCTTCTGTTATCTAAGGGAAAGAAGTCTAGCGGCCTGGTGGGTGTGTGATAGTGTGAAATTTGGAACCCCTTTGCCAGCGGTGGTCAGTCTGGCCCTAAATTATTCCCTCACGTAATATGCCAGTTCTTATATGCCTGAGAGAAGAACTCTGAACAGGACTTATTCTGTAGGGGATCAAGTGCCAACCTGCCCCGTCTTCACACGTGCGAAAATAAAGTCCCGTTCTGGGATTTTAGTCGATTTGCCGTCACAGACTTAAAATGGGGGCTCACGTCCGGGATTTATTTTTATAAATAATATTTATTGCTTGTAGTCGTATGACAATTCCTGCCGTCTAAATCTACCCTGGGAGACCGTGAAAGAAAAAAAGGAATATTGTCGAAACAGTCAAAAATTACCCGTTGATAACTGTTCGGGAAAATTAAAGAAAAATGGACAAAATAGAAAACTTCTTAAAAGAACCCTCCATGGAAAAGTTGGAGAAGCTGAGAAAAAGCGAGATAATGAAAATTGGCGAGAAGCTTGAGTTAAATGTTCAGAAAACTATGAGGAAACATGAACTCGTGAGAAAAATCGTCGAACACATGGTCGACGAAAACGTGTTCGAGGAAGCAGTATTAGAAGAGCTACCAACGGAAATGATAAGAATGGCTCCAGAACAAATTGAACTGGAGAAAATTAAAATACAAGCCCAAATGGAACTAGAGAGAAATAAGATGGAACTGGAGAAAGCTAAAATTCAGCAAGAAACAAGACTGCGAGAAGTCGACTTGGCAATAAGAGGACACAAAGGAAGCCATGACAGTTTCGAAGTAACGAAGCAAGCGAGGCTAGTCCCAAAATTTGAAGAAGCCAACGTGGATGGATACTTCGCACATTTTGAGCGAACTGCGCTAAATCTTGGTTGGCTGAAAGAATGCTGGTCAATGCTACTCCAAACTGTGCTGACAGGAAAAGCACAGAGAGCATATGCAACTCTGCCCACAGAAAATTGCGCCGACTATGATTTGGTGAAAGCAGCGGTTCTAAAAAGCTTCGAGTTGGTTCCAGAAGCTTATAGACAGAAATTCCGAACACAAAGAAAAACTGAAAACCAGTCTTATGTGGAATTTCTGCGGGAAAAGGAGAACGCGCTGGATAAGTGGTGTGACTCTAAGAGGATAGACGGAGACGCTGAGAAACTCCGGCAGCTGATATTAGCTGAAGAATTCTTAAACTGTGTGCCAGAAGAAGTCAGGGTTCACCTAAGTGAAAGGAAAACTGACGTGACTTATGAAATGGCTGCACTAGCAGACGAGTACATCCTCACACACCGAAAAACGTTCACGGGAAATAGAGTGAAGTTTAAAGCTGAGTTAAGACCTAAGGAAGAAAATAGAAGGACCTTCCAAAGTAGCAGCAGAACAGTGGTCTGCTACAAGTGTGGAAAGGCTGGACACATAGCCATAAGGTGCCAGCTAGGAAAAGGTCCTGAAAGAAACCGGACCCAGCCGAGAAAACCACAGGGAGCTGTCACGACCGCTAGAGTAGACAAGTCTTATCGACCTTGGACGAAGAGAGGTGTGATAAGAAGCCCACATGGAGGACCAGTGGAAGTCTCAATTTTACGAGATACCGGAGCATCTCAGTCGTTACTTCTACGAAATAAATTACCTAAAGGGATAATAGAAGCAACACGCGAGACTGTGATGATAGAGGGTATTGGCGGAAAGAGGGTAAAAATACCGCTGTGTAAAATAACACTGAAGTCCCAGTGGAAAAATGGACCAATTAAAGTTGGTGTGGTAGACAAGCTACCTATGAAAGGAATTTCCCTCATACTGGGAAATGAGATAGAAACAAAAGGGTGTCACCCGAAAAAGCCGGCGAAAATGAGCACCAAAAATGAAGGAAACAAGATGGCGGAAGGGAACGCCGAAAATGGAAAAGGCAAGATGGCGGCAGAGCCACGCGCGAGATATAACCTACGTAGCTGCGCACAGAGGGGAAAGGCGGCGGGTGAAGAAGGGAAACTCCCGCATCTTGGGAAGCCGAGAGATGAATTAATCGACCATCAGAAAAAAGACGAAAGTCTAAAGAAGTTATACAATCTCATTGGAAGGAGCAAGGAGAATAAATTCTCGAATATTTATTACCTCGAGGACAGAATTCTAACGAGGAGATGAAGGTCGAGGAAAGCCTCCATGGACGGAGGCCAAAACGTGTTCCGGCAACTAGTGATGCCGAAGGAATATCGCGAGGAAATGCTACGCTTGGCGCACGAGGTGCCTATGGCCGGTCACCTGGGTGTAGAAAAGACTCGAAATAAGTTACTTGAACACTTCTATTGGCCAGGAGTGGAAAAGGATGTCAAAACATTCTGCGGCTCGTGTCAAATATGTCAGAGCACTGGCAAACCGAACCAGAAGATCCCCCCTGCCCCATTGAAGCCTATACCAACGGCAGAGGAGCCTTTCAGCAGAGTCCTAATAGATTGTGTGGGTCCATTGCCCCAGACAAAGGCAGGGAACAGATATCTCTTAACGTTGATGTGTACCACGACGAGATTCCCAGAGGCAGTCCCACTGAAATCAATAACCACCAAGAAGGTGGTAGAAGCCATGATAAACTTCTTCATGAAAGTCGGATTACCTCGAACGATACAAACCGATAAGGGGACGAACTTCACGTCAAAACTTTTTAAAAGAGTGGTGGAGCAACTGGGAATTACGCACATACAGTCCAGCGCCTACCACCCTCAGTCGCAGGGGGCGCTGGAGAGATTCCATTCCACCCTGAAGAATATGCTAAGGGCTCACTGTGCCGAACAGAAGAAGGATTGGGACAGCGGTTTGCCTTTTGTCTTGTTCGCTGCGAGGAGCGCAGTGCAGGAGTCATTAGGGTTCAGCCCGTTTGAACTAGTGTATGGACGAACAGTAAGAGGACCCTTACAAATAGCGAAAGAGAGATGGGTGGAACAGGGAAAAGCATCCGAAGACACAGTCACCTACATGGATCGGCTGAAGAAAAATATATCAGACGCGCTACGGTTAGCGCGGAGGAATCTATCCGAAGCACAGGGTAGAATGAAAAGGAAGTTTGATAGAAAAGCGAGGAAGAGAGAGTTCAAGAAAGGCGAGGAAGTCCTGCTACTATCCCCAAACAGAGGATCCCCCTTTGATGGGCGATACCTAGGTCCGTATGTGGTGTCACAGAAGATCGATGAAAGAACCTATCGAATAGACACCCCAGAGGGAAGAAGGAAGTCTCAAGTGTGTCATATAAACAGACTGAAGGCATATATCCGCCGAGAAGGACAGCCCGTTCTGGCGGTAACCGCCAACAGCCACACAGTGGAAGGGGAGGAGGGGCCCACGGTAAAAGACCCACCCCTCAAGCTTAAGAACTCAATGATTCTGAGAAATATGGAGGAAAAGATAAATCATCTATCAGTATCAGAGCGAAGGGACCTGAAGAACCTAATAAGAGAATATCCAGACTTGTTCTCAGATATCCCTCGGAAGACGACGATGACTCAACACGATGTGGAACTAAACTGAGAGGCCCCAGTGAAGCAGCACCCTTATCGACTAAATCCAAGGAAGGAAAAACTGATGAAGGAGGAAGTCAAATATATGATGGAGAATGGAATAATAGAGCCCAGCGATAGCGCCTGGGCTTCTCCATGTGTGCTGGTAGGGAAGGAAGATGGATCAGTGAGATTCTGCACGGATTATAGGAAAGTCAACGCGATGACCAGAGCAGACTGTTTCCCTATCCCCCGGATAGAGGACTGCATAGACCGAATTGGCCGTGCCAAGTACATTACCAAGTGTGACCTATTAAAAGGATATTGGGCCGTGCCTTTGACAGAGAAAGCTAAGGCCATCTCGGCCTTTGTAATCCCAGGCGGAACCTATCAGTACCGAGTCATGCCTTTTGGGATGAAGAACTCCCAAGCCACCTTCATGAGATTAATGTCGAAGTGCTTAGCCGGTTTAGAAGGCGTAGATGCCTATATTGATGATATCGTGATTTACCATAACACTTGGGAGAATCACCTCGAAACCCTGAGGAAGGTGTTCGAAAAATTAGAAGTAGCCAACCTAACTATCAACTTAGCGAAGAGCGAGTTTGGGGCCGCAACGGTGAAATATCTCGGACACATGGTGGGCTATGGAAGCGTGAAGCCGAGTGAAGCGAAGACCCAGGATATACAGAAGTTCCCCATCCCGAGGAACGTAAGGGAGTTGCGACGGTTTCTTGGGATGGCAGGATATTATAGGCGGTTCTGCAAAGACTTTTCGGGAAAAGCAGCACCTCTAACAGACTTACTGAAGAAGAAGGTACTATTTACCAACCCCTCCGCTCGGGCAGGATATGACACAAGGTCAATTTTTAAGCGGAGTTTAACAGGTTTGAATTCAGAGTTTTTCCTTCTCCTAGACTAGTTGCCTAACCATGGCTGAAGAACCTAGTCTGTCCTACTATTTACCCATAGCTGGAGGGAGAATTATTGGATTCATACCTTTCCCAAGGGTATTAGTGCTATGTGAAATGCAATCAGTCTCGTCCAGGATTTGAACTCGTATCGCCGTGTTTATTTCCTACGGCGATAACGACTACACCACGGGCACCTCCAAGAAGAAGGTGAAGTTTGGATGGTCTGATAGATGCCAAAAAGCATTTGACGGAATAAAACGTACTTTGAGTACAGAGCCGGTCCTGAAGGCGCCAGAATTCGAGAAACAATTCCACCTAACAGTCGACGCGAGTGATGAGGGCATAGGAGCCGTGCTGATGCAAGAGGACGACGAGGGTCACCTGCACCCCGTGAGTTATTACTCAAAGAAGCTTAATAAGCATCAGCGAATGTATGCCACCGTTGAGAAGGAATTATTCGCCCTAATAAGTAGTATTCGGCATTTTGAGATATATATTACAGCAAACGCCAAATGTACAAAAGTTTATACGGACCACAATCCCCTAACTTTCCTAGAGAGGATGAGGAACCGAAACAGAAAGTTGCAAGCTTGGTACCTCAATCTACAGGAATATAATTTGGAGGTCGTGCACATCACTGGAAAGGACAATGTAGTAGCCGATAGCCTCTCGCGGTGTTAATAAAAAAATAAAAATTAAAAAACAGAGAGAGAAGCCATGCCTTCAGAGATTTAAGAGTAAAGAAGAGAAAGAGAGAGAGAGAGAAACTAAAGGAAATGAGGAATTCTCGTCCCCAATGTTGAAATATGAGATGGACGGGAAAGAGGTGCGTCAACAAGTGACGAATAGGGGAAAGAGAGAAAAGAAAAGGAAGTTTTCGCCCCAGAGCTTGATAATTAAGCTTATAAAGTCGTCAAAAGTGACGAAAAAAGAAAGAAAGAAAAAGGGAGTTACCTCCTCAAGGTTTGAAACATGATACGGCCAAAAGCCGAGAGAGAAAAAGAAAGGAAAACAAGATTAAAGAAAAAGAAAAGGGAGAGAGAGAGAGAAAGAAAGAGAAGAGAAATTCTTTTCCCCTATAGTGAAAATTAGGAAGGACGAAAAAAAAGGAAAAGGAAAGAATTCGTCAAAGTGTGAAGAAGAAAGGGGATAAAAGAAAAGTAAAGTGAGAAAAAAAAAAAAGTGAAAGAAAAGGAAAAAGAACAGTGAAATGAATTGCCTTTTTTTTTCTATGGTATTTCTGTTATCCCTTTCTTCTCTTAAGTGAGGGGATGTCATGTGATAGCTCACGGAGACGAAGAGGTAAGAATGATACTATTCTCCCGTGTTGCTATTAGCACTATCTAGCAGTCAAAAAGTGACCGTTAAGAGAGAATGTGGGTCACAGAGGAGATAGACCAGATGTTCGTACTTAGTGACCTCAGGTCGCCGGACATCGATGGGGGAAAGAGAGAGAGGCCAAATGATTGGCGGGGACCCCAAACGGAAGTGGGGTTCCCTTCCCCTCAGCGGAAGTAAAGGACAAAAAAGTTAGTTTTTGAGCAAGGCTCGTGGCAGACGGACCATAGCCATTTTACTCCGGGCTGAAGACAAAAAGATTAACTGAGACATGAGAGACCCGAGTCCCTCAAGCCAGTACTAAAAACAGAACAAAGTCTAGTAGCCCGTGAAAGAAGAAAATTCTCCAGTGGAACCCCGCCAAAAATAAGATAAGTAACTTTGGGGACATTTTTCCTTTATACTCAAATTTCGTTTACCTCTCTCTCTCTCAATTCGAAGAAGGATAAAAACCAAGAAAAGACATTCATATTCATGGACTATCCAATTATATGTTTTGACACTTTGAACGTATATATATATATATATATATATATATATATATATATATATATATATATAACACCGTAGTAAAGAACCTATGTATTTTCATTTTACCATGTGGTCTATGTTGTTATTTCATGCTTTCCTTTCAGCTTCTATTCGCCTTATGTTATCTTGCTTATAACTGTCCTATTAATTCCTAAAGTATCACACGGGAAACCGGAGTTGCCGACTACTACAATATTAATATTATTACAACTAAGACCTATAGGCCCGTATTCTTCTGTTATCTAAGGGAAAGAAGTCTAGCGGCCTGGTGGGTGTGTGATAGTGTGAAATTTGGAACCCCTTTGCCAGCGGTGGTCAGTCTGGCCCTAAATTATTCCCTCACGTAATATGCCAGTTCTTATATGCCTGAGAGAAGAACTCTGAACAGGACTTATTCTGTAGGGGATCAAGTGCCAACCTGCCCCGTCTTCACACGTGCGAAAATAAAGTCCCGTTCTGGGATTTTAGTCGATTTGCCGTCACACTATACTGTTGAATCCATTCAACATGAGATATCGCAATCTCATACATCTGTAAGGGCCACAAAAGACATGATAGAAAAAAGTAATGTTTATGCAACTTAATACTCCCTACTCAGTGTTAAAAAAAAATCAAATCACAGCCTATCACCCCAACAACACAGAAAAACCAAGATTACATTGAAACCAAATCATTGCAGACTAAAGGAATATCATTCTGTACCACTAACTGGGGAAAAAAAATTACCAATTTTTCTAAAATATTTGTGTTATTCATTTTATGGATGACCATACAATAAATAACCAACAACTTAAATCTTGTCAAATTTGTTAAATCTGTTGGTTCCATTTCTGGTAACTGTCAACTATAAATGCTATATTTAACAACACTTTGCACAAATAAATATGAAAAAAACATTATTTCTTGTGATGTTTACATGGTACTTTGGTTCAGGGTGTATTTTTAATGTACTCATTCTATAACACATCACAAAAATATCTACAAAAAATTAGTGCCCTTTTCATGACCTACAATGGGTTGATCAATTTGATAACAACAAAAAATGAGGAATACATTTCACCTCCTGGCTCGTAACCACAGACTATAAATGTTAGTAAAGATTAGAATTTGCTTTCAGTTATTAATAAGAAAACAGACATCACAAGATAAGCACACAACTCTTTCTCACCTGACCAACTTAACAATACACCGAGTCAGTTCATTATTATTGGGTTTTTTTTACAATAATTTAAAACTGAGACGATAAAGAAAAAAATAAACAGAGTATACATTGCATTTTAAAACTTAATAATGTGGTCGCGCGGCACCAATTGTGATCCTATAAATGCATGTCGCGCTGTGAGCCACATATAGGTCGAAGTTTTGGGTTGATCCGCTTATCCAGATCTCCATGTCCCCGTTACATTGTTCAACCCATGGGAAAAGTTGGAGTAAAGCTGATACAGACTTCTCTTGGTTCAGGCTGGGTCGGAAGACAGCCAACTTTACTGTTCGCTGGTCAACTAATTCAATACGTCAGGTACACTTGTTATCAGTTGTAAATAACATTTATTCTTTATACAATGATAAAAAAAAAAAAGAATCATGTACAACAATAACAACAAGCGCTTTCAGTTCGGTGATAAATTGACTGGCGATAACAGCTAGCCCCAAGTCCGTTTTGAGCAAACTAATGTTGCTAGGGATGGTCAAGTTGAGGACTCTGGGTAAAGTGGCAGTGGTAGCGAAGAGGGTGGCAAGGGCTTCAAGTCTTCCATTTGTGGAACCAGCTTTCAATCTCCCTCTGCAAAACTAGCTTTTAATCTCCTTCTGCGGAACCAGCTTTCAATCTCTCGCTGCTGAACCAGCTTTTTTAATCTCTTTCTTTTATGGGGGTCCAGACCCCTGAATACATGGCTCTGATTGGCCAGCCAATAGAAACGCTGGACCAATGGTCCTAGAGTGCAATCATCAGGGGTGGAGTAGAGAAACCTCACCCCTAGGCCCGTGTTTAACCGGACAGCCAATCAAAAACTATGGCCCTGCAATTCACGTCTTGTACAGGCAGGAAAGTTCTTTGATTGGTGAACCACCTGATAATATTCTAATATTGTTAATGGCCTTATGTCAGGCGTTTAGCCATAATTTTCCGTACATTCGCACATGGCTGACATTAGAATATGAAATAGAATTTTGTTTGTTTCTAACCCGTCAGTCAACCCAGATTGGCCGTTTCATTCTGTCATTAAACATTCCTAAGCGACATTGTCACCGTGACCCACTTTCAAACAAGGTGTACATTATTATTATATTTTTGCTACACTACCTTAACAAAAGACTATATTTAATCTTCAACAAATTATCTAATTAGTCTTAAGTATTTAACTCAATATCACCAATCAACTTGTAACACTATCTTAGTGTTATAATAAGAGCAATATTTTTATTTAAAAGTCAACATTTTTACTTCAATTTAAAAAATTTAACTTTTTCTTCCAGGATAAAGAATATTTGAGAGCTTTGTTTTTTTAAATTCATCAAAACAGCAATGTATCATGATTAGTATTGTCAATGGAAAAAAAATTTTAATCAATTTTTCCTTTATTTTTCAAAATTACCTCCATTCTTTAAAATGGATTTTTCCTATTGAAAAACAAGCTTTTGCATTCCTTTAGCAAAGTAATCTTTAGACTGAGGTTTTAGCTATTTGCATACAGTGCTCTTCATTTCCTCATTGCTTGAAAACTTCATTCCTCACAGAAGTTCTTTGAGCGGGGGCCAAACAAGTGGAAATCAGAGGGGTCAGATCTGGATTGTAAGGAGGATATGGCAGCTGCTGTCAACCAAAACTGACTTTTCCATTGTTCTTGCTATAGAATGAGGCCTTGTATTTTCCTAATGAAACCCAACACAACAACTGGCCTTAGAAAAGTCAAGATCATCATACACAATTCTGTGTACTGTACCCACAGAAATCCCCAGTTGTTCAGAAACAACTCTTCTGTCTGCCAAAATGAGCGCATTAACTGAATCCACCATTTCAGGTGTGCTCACCATTGTGAGCCTGCCTTGTCTGCTTCATTTTGAATACTATTTCAACTTTCTTTAAACAATTTATCTCATTTGTAAACATCTTTTTGACTGAATCATGCTTCTGCATGCACATCACAAATTCTTCTGTCAATCTAACATGGTTTGCACTTCTCAGCCACCAAAAGTTTGATGAAAGACCTCTGTTCAAGCCTGGAGCATTCTAATTTGCCATCATTTTGAATAGCTTCATAACTAATATTTATTGGAAATTAAGATAATTTTCACTATAAATAAATTTCAAACAATGTAAAGTTTATATTTATGAAAAAAAAAAAAAAAAAAAAAAAAATTATTTTGCTTTTTCAAAAAATTCACTCTTTTGAATGACCCTGGTATTAAGCTAGAAGAACATAATTTAAAAGAAACAATGTTAGAAAACAGTAAACTCTTAAAACTGCTTTTTTTTCTCTAAGTCAGCAAGTAAATATCGCTTAAGTTATACAAACAAATCTAGATTCATACTTCTTCTCTATTCATATGGCCATCTTGTCCAGGTCCAACTCCACTTTTTAAGATCTTCAATAAGTAGGCCTCTAATTCAGAATTCTCAACAGAATCTATCAAGGTCAGGTGACTGAGAATCTGAAGTTGAAAAAAAAAAATCAATCATTGTAGAGAGTACAAAAGAAAAAATTCAACTTGCATACAAAAGTGAATCATTACCTCCTTCATAGCAAAATAGAATTGATTAAAAAAACTTATTTTACTCATTTTCTAGCATATCAACACCTAAGATGTGTATGTGTTCAAAACTATAACACTTTCATTAAAATTATTCAAAGAATTTTTTTATACAATACCAGTCCTAAAGATAAATTCTGTTCAATACCTTTTAACGTTAGACTTTGCAAATATTAATTCTTTTTTTTTTTCAAGTTAAGAACAAGTTGAGTTGCAACTGTAGTTATTACAATGAGATATTACATGTTTCTAATATCTAACTAATAGGAACTAAACATAATTCCAGCTGGATTGATATTATGTAAGAAATATTTCCAAAATAAAGTACAGCTGTTTTGGGGGTAGAACTTACCTTATTCCCTTTCATTTTAGTCAAAGTATGCAAAATTGTTTTAATTGTTCGTAGAGGAAGGTCTGAGTTCCTCTCTTTCCAAGAACTAGTTGGAAATGCTTTCAAAAATAAGTGGGTATCATACAATATTTTATCAATATTTAAATCCTTAATAGAATCAGGAAGCATCCGCACCATCCTCCACATACACTGAAATGAGTTTATGAAAATAAATGTTAGTTATAAACATGAGTGAAATAAACAGTGATAATATTTGAATCTTGATTTTGTGTTTTGTAGAATTTCATGCATTACTGTAGAATAAGACTATAAAAATCTTAAAATACAACTTCCAGAGACACAACTCATGCAAAGAAAAGAATAGGATTTAATGAACAAGACTATCCATTTGTACCTTCTTTGAAACATTCTCATAGAAATATCCATTATATGAAGTAAAATTAAATTTTTCAGAACTAGAAACAACATTTACTTTACATATTTTTTTATCAACTAAATACACAGAAAAGAATTATTAGACTGCAAAACAAGTAATAATTATATCCTCATTCTAATCAAAACTTTTTCCACATGTAATTTTTACAAAATATGGTTATTTTCTCACTAACAATAACATCAAGGTTTCCAATACATTACTCTTTGCATAATAGAAAACCTGAAACTTAAATTCATTGACTAAAACCCTAATGCGATTTAAATATTACTTAATAGATCAAAAAAATCAATTTAGTATAGTTTGAGAGAATGACAAGTTATTCCTATTTATCATTGAATTTTTTTTTTTTTTTTTTTTTCCCCCCCAAGGCAGAAGGAAGGGATAAATTTCTCGAATTTCCAAAATATGCAAGAAGATAATTCTCTTAAAAGTTTTGTAAATTATTCTTTTTAAAGAGAAAAACCCAAACATTTAATAAAATCTGATTACTCACTTTCATAATCATTTCAATAAACTTTGGTGTACAGGTTTCACTTGAAACACTATCATGGAGTAACCTTATGGAAGCACTGAAAGAAAGATTAATGTACTCAGTTACCTGTATGGATTTTCAAAAATTAAACAGATTTTTATATTTTTAATTAATTAAAAAAAAAAATCATCAAAGTCATAAAATCTATTATGAATGTGAATATTAAAGTCACAAAACCCATGAACACTTGATTTACTAACCTTAACATATTTGTGAAGTCTGAATTCTCAATAATTCTGATAACCATTGTGTTAACTGTGCGGACAACCTGTGGTCCCTCCCCGAGATCCATTAAACGACTGTCCAATAATAACGTTATCACACTGTTTGTCAGATCCTTCAGGACATCCCGGCTGGCTTGAGTACCAAGAGATTTATTGGAGAATACCTGTAATATAAGAATATAGAACTTTTAAACACTGACAAAAATAGCAGCAAAAATTAGTTTTTCAATAAAAAATAAATTGTGTCCTGTGAATGTTCATAAAGAAAATAACTATAGATAAACAGAATTCAATATTATTTTAAGTTTCACAAGCTTGGTCATATATTTCCAGACCAAGCATTAATACTATCTATTATACATCAGAATATATAAGCATATTTAAATAAAATAATTGACAAAAAATAGTAAATATCTGTTGCTCAAGTTATTTTTCTAGAATAATTTTCCAAACAAAATAATTTGCATTTTCATTTAATACTTTTTAAAACTAATTTCTGTGTCTCTGTAAAGAAACCAATCAATAAAACATGGTACAACATTAATTTAGAAATTTTCTAAATAAAAAAAATAAAAAATTAACCCCTTCACTCCCACTGAGATACCAGTGTCTCAAAACTTAATTTTAACCTTTAAAACATATTCAAAGCATATTTTTGTAAAAAAAAAGACTTGGTGGTGAAAGGGTTAAAACAGCCTTACTAGATAAAAGGAAAACAAAGTTTGAATAATAAATATATGAGATGTCTACTATTTCCAATGTACCAACAAAAGTTGATTGATATTTTTCAATAAATACATCAGCTTTCATTATGGAATTCTCCACTTAAACTACTTTCAATTAAATGATATCAATATTTACTTTAACCGAAACACCAAAAATACAGATCAAATACTATTTAACAAGAGCTATCTTTTAGAATTGAAAAAAGAAATCATTCAGCTTGCTGTGGAGTATAATGATATAAGTTAAAACTGATTCTCATTATATAAATAGTATAACAGCACATTTTCAGAATGAGTTCTTTATTCTTAGTAGTTGTCACATCTTACACATAGACTGTCTGACATAGTTTACCATACTCACAAGAAGACCAAGTGTTACAACCATATTAAAACATTACTTACTGTCATCATAGTTGCCAAAAGCGATTTATATAATCTGGTGAGATCATCTTTGGACACATCTTCACTGCTCATGTGGGCTGAACATGATATCTTAATCTGCATAGATACACCCAACAAAAGCTGGTCTATACTGCTGGCAAATACTTCTGATTTCTCCGGATCTCTAAGAACTTCATCCAACTATGGAGGAGACAAAAAATAAATACCAACATTCAAAATTATTTCTTTTTATTAATGCATAAATAATGATAATCTTTTTACTGGTTCAGATGATTACGTTTTGTAGAGTTTTGCAGATCTGTAGTCTTAAAGGGATGTCTCTACTACATCTTCTAAGGTTTCTTAGAGAAGGTTGGTTTCAGTTTCTTTGTTTAATGGCATATAAACCTTCAAGGCTTATTTAATGACAAAACCATCCTTGTAGAAAAACAGCAGTGATACTATCTAACTCATAGCTAGAGGTATAACGGAGCTCATACCTTTCCAAAGGGTATTCGTCTAAAAGTAAACAAAATAGAATGTCTGGAATTTGAACTCGCTCACTTCAAAGGCCACAGTCCAGCACTAGCCATTATGCCATAGGACCCTCCATCAGAGATTAATAAACTTTGCTTGTATCACTAGAATGGCTAACAATATTATCTGACAACATCCTAGTTTGAAGAGTATATGGATTTGTAGAAATGAAATGCTTTAAAAATGAACTTACTAAAAACTAAATCAGATAATTTAGAAAAATTATGTAAATGTCTAACAAACAAGCATTTTACTTCCATGATATCCTGTGTGTAATTATTTAATTAAAGATATCTTGGCAAATATTTCTGATTTTAATTTCAATTATCAAATAGAAAGTTGCAATTTTTTATGCTTACAAATGCTCTTAAAAAAATTAACTGACAGGCAAAATTTTTTTAAATACAAAACAATTTCCCCTACAATTATTTTTCTTAAAAATAAATATATCATTTTTCTTTTTCTAAAGAGAAAAATAAAAAGCAGAATGTAGTTACAATAGAAATATTTTATATACTGACCTGACACAAAGCCTGAATACTGAGATCAATATCTCTGTTTGTAATCTGAGAAATTACAAAGTTTACATGAGCAGACATATCTCCAGAACTTCCAAGAAGTGCTTTCACTGTTGGAGATTTCCTAAGCAAAAAGCAAAAATTAAACCCATGTCAAATTCTATATAATTACAAACACTAGGAAAAAAAATTAGGCTCTCTGACAATTACTTGATTGTCATAATGACTTAACAGTGCAATGTTTTGCAAGAGTATCGTTTAGAGTGTTAGAGGGGGGAGGCTAAGTTTGGCTTGGTAAATAGCCATCATTTCAATCAATTATTTGTTTGCTAAATAAATAGAAAAGTGTTAAAATATTTTCCTGCAAAAACAAATTGCCTATAAATTCTCATAATATTGTTAGTTATTGCATATAACTTAAGGATGGCTAGAGCTTTGGCTACCAAATTTTTTGTAAGAGGCCTAGAAAATGTTTTATCACAGTTTTTGAAAGAAGAAATTCAAGTTTTTAGTGAGAGTTTCAATTTACAATCCAAGTACAATGCTAAATTAGACTTATTTTGTGTCTGTAAAGCTAATTCAGCCAAATCTTTGTTTTTTGTTAGACTTTCCAAGTTTTTAATAAAAAGTTAATTTTTTCTTTTTTTTTTTTTTTAAATCTTTTCACTACCACTAGAACACCAGAGTCCAGTTGAATTTCATTTTCACTTTAAACTTTAGAATGTACTCGAAAGCATAATTTTATAATTTTGCATATCCAAAACTAAGGAGAAAAAAAAAAAAGAGGAAAAATCTTGGTAGCTAACAATTTAAAACAAAGATAACAAGATTTTATTTTTAGTGGAACATTATACCAAATATATTTATTACCAAAATCTAGAACGTTGAAACTAACCAAAAATATGAGTATATAGCAATCCCAAAATAAGTATGCAAAATTTTATATGATAAGTATATCATAAAAATGAACTTTTTTCTATTTTGATTACAGATTCACTGTTTTTTTTTAATTCTAAAAAGGAAGAAAATAATGAGAGACCTCATACGAACAAGATGATTAAGCAAAACCCTCAAAATCTGATATTTAAAAATTCAAATCAAATTCATCCTTTGAAAATAGAACAAATAAAGAGAAGATAAAAGGTGTAATGATTTTACTATACATTGGTAACTTCTCAGAACCTGAATAGGATACTTAATTTAGATTCCATTAGAGAGAAAGAGAGCATGTTTTGTTCCATCTATTGGAATGAAAGATCTATCAAGTAGTACCCATTACTGTGGTACGATAATGAGCATTAAGGTGTGTGTGTGTGTATATATATATATGGATGTATATGTGTGGGTCTCTCTGTGTGTTCGTGGATGGGTGTCCAAAGAAGGGATCTTATCTTCAGCATTTTTGACTGGCGTCAGAGTATCTAGAGGGACTCCTTTGTCTATTTTGGTACAAAGACCATAGAAAGAGCTGTGCCCGCGAAAACCTGCAAGACTGGAAGAAAAGAACAAAGGATGTTAGTCAGTTAGGAGTGAGACTCCGGAGCAGAGAGTCAGAGATTTGAGACCAAGATACGGGGCTGGCCAGTCAGCTCTAAGATGTGGGTCAAGAGCACTTGGAGGCAGTATGGAGTTAAGAACGAAGACACAGAGCAGTGAAGACAATGACCAGATGAGTCAGCATCTTTGGTAGCTGTGTAGGATTTTCGCCGAATTCTCATGATAGCCATACATACACAAAGAGAATGTTAAAAGTGCCAACTTCACCTTCCTGCGTTTTACAGTCCTGAATCCATGTTTGTCTATTCACCCTTTCCTATCACCCTTTATTTGTTCTTTGGTTTTTTATTTTTGTACAACCCGTGAAATACCCACTCAGCTGGGTGTGAGAATTAACAACAGGGTCCACATCACTAGAAAATCAGATGAATAGCCAAAACCAACAAAACCCAGCATGTGGGTTGTTTCATAACTACCTCATTCTTCTGCAGTCTGACCAGGTTAATGAATGAATCTGCCTTATAAATCCACTATCATTGAAAAATAGTCAGAGTTAAAAAGCTTTTTGTTTAGAAGGACTCCTTTAAGTTATTATCTGGAACAAGAGTTTTTCATGAAAGTAAAGAATAACTAGCTGTGCTAGCTGTGAACCACTTGAGTCAATATGTTCAGGACTACAGGCTAGATAGATCAGATTAACTTCCAGATTTATACATGTACACAATGCCAATTAGTGAGGCAAGCTTATCCATTAAATGTCAACATAATTAGATTTTAGAAAATTAGAATGAAGACCCATTTGAAGCTGCCACACTATCTGAAGAGAATCTAAATCAAACTGTTTCCACAAAAAAACATCAAACCTTATAAAAAAGAAGTTAATTGTAAAAACAAAATCATATACATCCACATACCAGTTATAGTAGAGTAGCAATAAAGTTAGCTATACCTAAATGAGAAATATTATTGATTCCTCCCAGTCAATTTTTTACATTAATTCAATATATCTAAAATCCACAACATAACAGCAAGGAACCAAAAAAGAAGAAAAAAACAAACTATAAAACATCATTTTAACACACCTGTCCTACTTGTCACCTACACTAAGGTTTAGTAATAGCAGTGACCGGTTCAACAGATATAGCTCTCAACTAAGAAAACAAGAAGATCAAATAGAAATAAAAGAAATTTATAATTAAAGAAAAGGTTATGATGGACAAGAATATGAATCTATATGCTTAAAAATGCAGATGTTACGTACTAGTATACATCAAGATCTGAAACATACAGGTCAATTAAATCTCAAAAAATGGTATCTAAATCAGAAATTGAATTAAGGACCCCTACCTACATCACCATTTATTTTTTTAACAAACTCACCTTGTTTTAGGGAGGGTGACTGGTTCATAAATTTCATCCAGATCTAATTGGATCAGTTTAGGCATCTCCACTTGTGCATTGACATCATCTTCAATGTCTAGTGTGTATGTTCCCCTCGATGGACTTTCACTGGAAGGTCTGGGAATGCCCCCAGCAGTGCCAGGACGGATTGAATTCATTGGCCTACAAACAAAAGAACCAACAAATTTGTTTACACACCAAGCTCAGGATACACAGAAAGTAAAATGCATAAAAAAAAATAAAAAAAATAAAAAAAAAAAAAAAAGCAATAAGCAATCACATGAAAAGCAAAAATTAGATATTAATAACATACAATAACGAAATTTTGGAATAAAGCAATATTATAGTAGAAAATGATGTAACAAGAGGGAAAAAAGTCAAGCCTACGTTTTTCTAATAGATTAAACATTGCATACTAAAGTATTTGTACCAATATGTTTATACAAAGAATAAATCATCTTCATGACAAAAATCCAAATATCTACTCTCTTCTCAATGTTTATAAAATTAAGATTAAATATTAAGTTATTAGAAAAGACCCATTTTGCAATTAAATATTGCACAAAATTGGCCATTATTTTCTTAACAACTAGGGTGAGTCAAAAGTATTGCAATATTTTGCTAGTTTGTGGGCTCATATATCACATGACTAAAACAGTCCAAGCCATGAAAAGGTACCCACTGTGGTTGGTAGTGTCATAGTATTAATGCACTGACACATTGTGCATTTTGCCCAGTCGGCTGGGGCTGTAGAATACACCGACTGCTTCTCTACAGAGGGGTAAGATCCCCCCAATGAGTATCCTGGATATGACACTAAACAATCTGATGGTGAGGTTCTAGTGATGCTGGAGCTTTGGGGGATGTGGAGCACCCCTTCATTGCCACTGCTCCCAGGTCCACTCTGACCTGGAATATTAGCACCTATCTATGGGTTAAGTAGAACTGCATACTTATGCTAAACTGAATTGTTTGAAATGGAACTGTTTTTGACATTGAAACTGAACTTACACTAAATTGAATTGTTTAATATAGAACTGTTTTGACATTTAACTGTGTGTAAACAAAATCTGTACTTTTACTAAGCTGAATTAGAACTGTTTTGACAATTAAACTGAGTACTCATGCTAAACTGAATTGTTTGAAATAGAGCTGACTACATGCATAAAAATGGATTTGGCGTTAAATAACCTACAAAAGTTGATATGTCATAAAACCCAACCAACCAACCAACATTGTGCATTGGTTCACTTAGATGTGATTTGAAAGCTGCACAGATAAATGTGCAACATAATCTAATTCAGGAACTCATACTTTACAAGTTCTAACTGGGTCATAAGACTTTATAAGAAACCAAAAATATTCGTTGTGTAAAAGGTGATTATGCAGTTGATCACAGTACAGTAACCAGATGGTTCAAGAAATTTCACTTGGGTTACAAGAACTTTAACAATCAGGAAAGATCAGATAGGCCTAAAACCATGGATTCCGAGGCCATGCTCTAAGCCATAGAGGCAAATCTGTTAAGCATCACTGAGAGTATTAGGCAAGCTCAGCATCTCACAGTCTAGAGTGTTTAGTTACCTTCATGACATCAGCAAAAATATCCAAAGCCGAATTGTGCCTCACATTACCAAAATATTACAAAACTTGACTCACGTGAGTAGAACAATTCTCAGTTCTGCCATATAATTTTCCTTGTAATGCAATTTTTAATTTTTTTTTTTTTCTTAAGTATTTATATAGTACAAAATTTAAATAAGAATTTCCATTCCATGTCATAAAAATAAAATCTTAAAACTTATTTTAACAATGTCCTGTTCTTTTAAAATCTAAAACAAACCCTGAATTTATCAGAAATTATTAATTCATAAAGGTAAATTGAGAATGATGATACTTACTGTGCAATTTTTTGTGGTGTTGGCAATGCTTTCTGAGGTTTGTCCTCTTTGATAATTTTGGGCCCAGACTGCTGTCGAGTTTTCATATGCCTCTTGAGACGCTCATCAAATAAACTTTGGTCCTTGTCACATAACTTTAAAAAACACAAAAATGAAATTTCTCATTCAAACATTTTTAAAAAGATAAAATAATGTTAAAAAGAAAATCATCTTTGAATTTATTTATTTTTCTGAGATCTAATATGGAGTAAAAATACTATTATGAACAACAATTTTTCCTCTTTAAAAAGGTACATTAATAAAAGGAAAATATTCCATCTAAAATATTAGATGATTTACTTTAGGTATTAAGAAAAAAATTCTCATTTCCAAATTTATGTCTTTAATTATAATCTTTTTAAATTAACATAGTGATTATTTAAATGGTAAACATGCAAGACAAAATTCAAGTATGTGTGACAACCACCTTAGCTACCTACACACCTTGCTGCATAATGAAGTTGACACCATGCAGTTCAAGGTGGTGTCACAAAAGAAAAAGTACAAAGATAAACTTCAAAGTAACCTTGCTTAATAGGTAGGATATGTGAGACACTTAGTAACACAAACCCTGGGCACAGCTCATTGCAATATAGAGAAAAGCATTCTACTCTCAGCTCTGCTACAGTGAACAAGGGGAGAGACATACCCCACCACAAAGTTCAGCCCTTCAACTTTCAGCCAATCTGTCTCTAGTGTGCCTCAAAATCCAACTGACTCAAAGAACTATTTGCACACGCACAACTAACTGGTCACCAGTCTCCTTTGATCTTCATCCCAGTATATATGGGGCACTTGCCCCAACCTCACACACCAACACACAAACCACCAGCATTAGATACTTGAACAGGTCAATCTCTTATCTACTGGCACCTTAGTGTCACAAGTTATGTTGAACAAAAGACATTAAGAATAAATCCTTTTCATCTAAAGTTTTCTGAACTTTTGACAAGTTTATCTGGTCTTCTGATATCAACACACACACATCCATTCACACAAATACATATATGCTATGTATATCGATACACACTTACACATAGGCATATCCAACTCCACATAAACACACCTCAGCCTACATACAGACATACTCACCACAATATAATATACATAAATACTTTTGCATAGATATGCCTACCTTGATATAAAATACTTACACACTTACTCATTTGGCCATATTCACAACTGCACTTATCTGTACCCAAGAGCAAAAGCGACCATAGTGTCACACATGGAAAACTGAGTAAAGCTAATTGTGACGCGAAATCGACTAAAATCCCAAAACGGGACTTTATTTTCGCACGTGTGAAGACGGGGCAGGTTGGCACTTGATCCCCTACAGAATAAGTCCTGTTCAGAGTTCTTCTCTCAGGCAGATAAGAACTGGCATATTACGTGAGGGAATAATTTAGGACCAGACTGACCGCCGCTGGCAAAGGGGTTCCAAATTTCACACTATCACACACCCACCAGGCCGCTAAACTTCTTTCCCTTAGATAACAGAAGAATACGGGCCTATAGGTCTTAGTCGTAATAATATTAATATGGTAGTAGTCGGCAACTCCGGTTTCCCGTGTGATACTTTAGGAATTAATAGGACAGTTCTAAGCAAGATAACATAAGGTGAATAGAAGCTGAAAGGAAAGCATGAAATAACAACATAGACCACATGGTAAAAATGAAAATACATAGGTTCTTTACTACGGTTATATATATATATATGTTCAAAGTGTCAAAACATATAATTGGATAGTCCATGAATATGAATGTCTTTTCTTATTTTTGTCCTTCTTCAAATTGAGAGAGAGAGAGTGGTAAACGAAATTTGAGTATAAAGGAAAAATGTCCCCAAAGTTACTTATCTTATTTTCGACGGGGTTCCACTGGAGAATTTTCTTCTTTCACGGGCTACTAGACTTTGTTCTGTTTTTAGTACTGGCTTGAGGGACTCGGGTCTCTCATGTCTCAGTTAATCTTTTTGTCTTCAGCCCGGAGTAAAATGGCTATGGTCCGTCTGCCACGAGCCTTGCTCAAAAACTGACTTTTTTGTCCTTTACTTCCGCTGAGGGGAAGGGAGCCCCACTTCCGTTTGGGGTCCCCGCCAATCATTTGGCTTCTCTCTCTTTCCCCTTCCGATGTCCGGCGACCTGAGGTCACTAAGTGCGAACATCTGGTCTATCTCCTCTGTGACCCACATTCTCTCTTAACGGTCACTTTTTGACTGCTAGATAGTGCTAATAGCAACACGGGAGGATAGTATCATTCTTACCTCTTCGTCTCCGTGAGCTATCACGTGACATAATGCATGTAGACCAAACATTTATGAAAGTATTTATAAACAATATGTACAATTTAATCCCAAAACTTAAAAATTGCAGAACAATTTCAATTATACTGGCTATTTTAAAAAAGGTACAAATACCAAAAAAAGGAATAGATCATAGAAAGTTTTCCATAAAAAGAATTATTATATCAATACATATTATCTTTCAAATATCTAAATCATCCCACTTCAGCAAATTTTGGAAAAAAGGAGAAAAAAGCAAAGAAAAAACTTACAGGTCCAGTAAGATTAAATAATTTATCATTGATAATCATGTAGGCTGTAATCATTGTATTGAGAGCAGCATTTCGGACTCCATTATCTCTGTCACTAATTTGCTGGGCAATCAGCTTCATGGCATGAGCTGGGGATGGCTGGCACACAGAAATACCAAACATTTCTATGAGACAAGCACATTCTTCCAGACATTCTATAAAGAGTAAGGTGTAAAAAAAGAATATGATTGAAATAAATAAAATCATTAAAAAGCATTTCCAATTTATTGTATAATTTGATTATGCATCTCAACTACTATATTACAGTTTGTCTGAGGGATTTCAAAGGTTACTGGAAGGAAAAACATGACATTTCTAGCCAAATAGAGTAAGACATTTTGATATAAAATACATAAAATAATTTTGACATTACAAATGATAGGATAGACCAAATCAAATCCATATTTTTCATATGACCAGTTATGGTGATGAGTAAGCATTAAAAAAAAAAAAAAAAAAAAAAAAAAATATATATATATATTTAGAGAAAAATAGAACAAGATCATTTTGTACAAAAAAGGGTTTCAGGACATTTTTTGTTGTGAATTCATGTCCATATTTCTCTACCTATAGAACTCTTGCTAAAATATATATAATTTATCATATACTATTCTTTCATTAAAATATCTTTAGCTCCCACTCCCATACAAAAAAAGCATCATTAGGACCTTTACTGGCCCAACATTGAATGTGCAACATTTGAAACTTAAAAAAAAAATCATTAACTTATATCTCACTTCTGACACAAAATTACAATGTAATAGTAAAAATAGATAAGATAAAAACATCTTCCTTGCAAAAATAACAGAAATTATTTGCTATTGTGCAACATATATAAATATAATCTTTTTAAGATTGTAATGACAATTATTTTACACATAATTTATAGCTTTGTACACATAAATTAGCATTAGACAATTTTCCTCACCCTCTCTTCCAATAAGATTAAAATATTTCAAGATACAAAGTGACCACCTATAACAGTAAATATTACTGCTTGTTCAATAGGTGAAAGTAATTATGCCACATGTATGTAATAAAAATTTATAAAAATAAAAAAATTACTAAAAATGATTGTAAAAATCACATGAAAAGATTTAAAAGAACAACATACCCATTCGCTGTTTTGAATTCTTAGATTTGAGGCCATCAATAATATAAGTGAATAATTTACTCCCTGGATATACTTTGCAAACAGACTTCAAAATTGTTCGTACATTCTGACGTACATTGTCTTTTGGATCTCCCACCTAACAAAAATCAACAAAAAAATGTTAGAGTTACTTGAATACTAGCAGGTACTCTAATTCCTCAATTCTCATAGGCTTACTGTTCTGTTTTTATGACCAAATCAAAGTAAATTTAAAGAGTAATCTAAAATTGACTCGATATACAATTCCTTTTTATACTTTTTAATTCTAAAACTCCAACAGTTAAAGTTAGAAAATTTCTGATATGTGCATTCAAGTCACCTTCCTTTACAATCTTAAAATTCTTTATGTATAATGTGGAAATTTTTCTCTAGAAGCAAAGAGATTCTTTATGGAAATATACTTCATTTATTCAAATAAAAATAAACAACTTAGTATTTAAGATTGTCTTTTTTAATTCAGACAGATACAGCTAGAAAAGCCAAGAGCTTATTCAACATGACTTATAAAATTTTTTAGTTTTTTTTTCACAACTAAAAATACAAACTTAAATCTTGAAATAAAAAGTAAACAAATTAGTAAATATTGAAATAATTAAAATAATATAAACAAATTAAAATCTCACTTTATTGATCAAATAAGGCAAGAAAGACATTGCTTCAATATCAGTCATACGATAGTCTTCTTCAGAAAGGACAACAAAAACACATTGCAGATATTCCAGCGCTTTATTTAGCATACTTGGATTGGTATCAAAAAATCGCAAGGTTACCCACTTCAATATTAAATCCAAATTTAATATGGATTCTTGTTTCTGAGTATCAAGGCACTGAAAAAGTGTAGAAAAAGAAGAAAAAGTTTACATATCTCATAATTAAAAAACAATTAACATGTAAAATACTGTTTAATTCAGCAAGATTAACAAAAAAGAATAGAAAATTAATTAACCAAGAAAATTAGAACGTTGCAACAAGATGATTAACCTATATAAGGTGATCCTATTGAAGATTTTTTTACATTCTTTTACTTATACAAATATCAAAAATTCCATTTCTGTTAATTTTTAAGGGAAAGCTTATAGGTTATTAAAATCCAATGTCAGGATATTTCATAATCAGGCACTAGGTTTATCTAGATGATGTTTAAGTATTATCAAAAGATTGATTTTCTTATTCACATGTTATTGATACATTTTAAGATTTAACTCATTTTCTATATGAGGAAAGAATACATTTCAACCTACCTTCATTAAGGTCTCTATAGCTTTTATGTGAGATTTGAAGTCAGAATGAAACAATTGTTCCATTAAAGTTTTACTGATGTTCTTTTCCATTTGACTTCGTAATTGTTCCACAAATTCTGGTCTAGGTTCTGTGAAATTCCATTTTAGTACCTAAACAAGAAAAAAAGTTAGTCAAATGAAAACAAGAGATAAGTCACCAATTTAATGATTTAATGTTACTGCAACACACCAAAAACAGCTCATTATTGCACAGTTCTAGTAAGTATTTATTACTATTAAAATGGTTTATTTTCCAGTAAAATGGGGCCACCAAGTAATTTTTAAGTTAGATAACTAGATCTATAATTGCTAATTACAGAATTTTTTTTCCCTTAAGAAAATAACTATAAGCAGAGAAAAATCCTACCAAAAAATATCAGCCAATGAAAACCATTTATAAAAAAGAGACATTATTTCCCCATTTAAATTACAAATTCTCAGTCTGTTACTAAAAGTGTAAACAAAAAAGTGAAAAATTGCCTTAAGAAGAGAAATATTTGCTCAATCTTTCACATTTTCCAATACCAAAAAATAAGGCTTAAAATTTAAAAAAAAAGATTACACAAAATGTATTCTAAAAATATAAAAATTATTGTTGAAAATTCGTTAATTAAAAATAAATTTAATTAAGGGTGGAGTTGGAGTGATTGACATGAAAAAAACAACAAAAAAAACACGTTACCGCCAAGATTTTGAGAAGAAAATTCATTTAAAATAATTTTTCTTTTTTGGTTAAGTACTGGTGATTAGCTGACTTGTGATTTTTTTTTTTAAATCAGCACATTTAAGTCCTGATACCACTGTTCAAGCAATTAATCAGTTCATAATCAGTATCATAAAATAAATTAGAAAAGTTAATAGTGAAGAGAAAAATTCTTTTCTTTTTGGATTTAAATAAAAATCCAAAAAGAAAAGAATTTTTCTTTTCACTATTAACTTTTCTAATCTGCATTTATTAATAGCAAATTGTTGAATTTGCTTTGACATAGAAAATAAACACAATTAATTTAGCCTACCTGAAAATATAGGCTCATACTAGAGTAAATGGTACTGTAACCTATTTTGGTAGTGGGAGGCACAACTTGTGTAGTGTGTCTTGGGCAGGAATAGCTTGGAGGAGCCCATCCTTCTATAGATTTACAACTGGTTTGAATTCAGTTTTCCTTCTCTTAGTTTGTTTGCCAAACCAAGGTTAAAGAACCCAGTTTGCTCTACTATTTACTCATAGCTAGAGGAAGAATAGATGGATTCATACCTTTCCTAAGGGTATTAACACAAACAGCCTAATTCAAGACTTGAACTCAGGTAGCTGAGTCCACTTCCTACAATGATAACCATGAGCACCTACTACATTACCTACAAACATTTTTAGATGGTCTAGTACAGAGATATCATTTTTATTCAATGGTAAAAACAAGATTGCCGAGTTTGATTTGAAAAAAAAAAATTTTTTTTTTCTTAAATAATTAGCAAAGCAACTTATGAAGTACTGATCACAATTTTCCAACAAGGTCTATATCTAAGAGTGTTTCATTACCATTAAATATTTATATCAACACTATACAAAAGACTAACAAATAACATCAACTGGGGGATGCAAAAGTAAATCTACATTCTCCATTTCATTAAATCGTAATAAGATAGAAGATACTGTACTTGATGACGAAAGACATCTCCACTTTTACACAGTACAAATAATGGTAGTATACAAGACCTGGAAGATATTATTCAACTATATTTTGAGAAAGAGAGACTCAATATGCCATCAAATACAATAAGTACATTTTTGAGTTTTTCTCTCACCTTTAGATTCTTTTCATCTTTCAATCTGGATTCTTTAGATATTGTAACAAGCAATGGAGGTGATAGGTCTTCCTCCTCTTTCTTCTTACCAGACTTAGCAGCAACCTTTTAAAAAAAAATGTTAAATCATAAACCACAAGTCATTCTACTTCAAATAAGTATATGAAAATAAGAACTTTTCTTTTCTTACAATATAAGTAGTCATGGTTACTTTATAATAATTAGAAAAAAAAAGAGCCATTCTCAGTCATTTCCACCCTTTTTAAATCAATTTTACAAACTTTTGTCATAACTCAAGTCAGGTGAAATGTTTTACCAGAATTTAAATAAAACATAATCCAAGTATAAAAAACAAAACACAAAAATGTTATGAATGAGGTTCATTCAAAAAATATGGTGAATATTGCCTAAAGAGATGATAACAGGAAGCACTGTTTACAGTAGTACCTTTCTCAAGGAAATTAATAGTGACAGGTTCTTTCATGTCCCAGAAAACTATCAACATGAACTTCTTTATTGACCACTGCACCCAGAACATGCTTGTAGTGGTAAACCCATGTTTAGCCTATTTGTAAACTTTTTTTTTTTTACACAAAAATATGCTTCTCCATAAGCAGCACATGCAGCCATCAAAAATTTGATGACAGACCTCTGCTCAAGCCTGAAGCACTTTGATTTGTTGGTATTTTGAATAGTCTTAAAACAGATACAGAGTGTTTCTGTGAAATTAAAATAATTTTTGCTATAAACCAATCCCAAACAATGCAGAGTTTACATTCATGGAAATTCTGGGTGGGTGAAAAAAAAATCCCCTTATTGAATGACCCTCACAATTGCAAATTTTCATTTTATATATATGTGTGTGTGTGTGTGTGTGTGTGTGTGTGTTGAAATTGATTACGGTATTCGCCTTTCAATAAAAAAATGTTCGTCTCTGAGCGAAAGTCGATAATACTAGTTCACCGTTTTACAGGCAGAGTATTTTAATTTCCAACTTGCTTCTTGTTCGTCCAATCCACTCTTTTTCTCTTCTTCTCTCCAAATAATTGCTTGCTCTCTGGTGTTCCTTCTTGTGTTTGTCTTAGAGCCTACTTTTATGCAACAAAAATTTGCATACAATGTAGGCTTAGTCTCTACATATTCCGTTCACTACTATTCTACATTTTCTCGATTTTCACTGACATCGAATTTAAGGTAAGCCTTCTTATTTCTCTGCGCTACATGCCAAACAAAGTCTTGCTCTCTTTCTGCTGGAATCTTAATTTGACTCTCATTCATCATCATACCCCCTCCTGCTCTCATGATCACAAAGGTAACAATGCGGACGTGGTCTTTTGCTTCAGGTGCTTCTCCAAAGAGGAATTGGCTGCAGAAGAAGAACTCTCGGAATGATCGGTTGGTGGGTTTTCAAGTGAGCCGCCCGTATCAGAATTTGCAAGCTCAATCAATAACTCACTTTCAGATGATTCTTGCTCGCTATCACTCGCCATTTGGGTTGTTTCTAGTGCAGGGCAGAGATCCTTCACATGACACAGGGCTCCATTGACTGATATGGACTGCTCACTGATTACATCAGTGACTAGCCCCTTTTTGAATTTAGAGGTGCACCGGCTGTCAGGAGGTTTTACCCAGACGGGATCTCCTATTCTGTATGAGCCGCGGACTTCTCTTCAACTGGACGGGCACATGCCATCAATTCCTTTTATTCGAACTCTGTAGTGGTGGATCGTGTTGGCCGGTGCACTTGCAATGAATACATCATCCTTTGGTGTTGTATTATACCTATACACGGCCTTGGCGACTGTACACTGCTTTCTGGCAGCAATTCTCTTGATACTTCGGTGGCACCTCTCCATTATGCCGTTGCCACTTGGTATATGCGCGCATCGCAATCTGAGCTGGATTCCCCATTCGTCCAGGAAGCACTTGAATTGTTTACTGCAGAAAGCAGTATCATTATCTGTGAGTATCTCTTCTGGCTGCTCTCATTTGTAGAACACTGACTCTAGTTGGCGGATGATAATAGTAGAGTCTTGGCGTAGCAATGGTCGCCAGACTGCGAATCTGGAGGATCCACAGTCGATGAGCGTGAGGAAATTTTGGCTGCCATAATGGGTTATATCCATGGCCAGTCTACTTCAAGTACTCCCTACTCCTAGTTTTCCTTTTCGCCATTTGACCGATGCGGGATCTATTGACTGGCATGTCTGACATCTCTTGACTACGTCTCTCATGGCACTTGGGAACACTGACGGATTGGTCAGCCGCACGAAATAGCATGTCCTTCATACACCAGGGTGCTCGCTGAGATGGTGTATCTTCGCTATTTCATCTGGTTCTTCAATGGACGTGGCGCATACCAGCTGTGCAAGCTCATCACCCTTTTTCATAGATTCGTACCATTTTTGTGGTACCCGAGTCAACTCATCGGCAAAGTTACAGTTCGATATCACCAGGGTCACATCCATGCACAGTTCATATTCAGCAGCCAGTTCCTTGATAGTGCTCAGCCTTCTTCTTATGAGCATCTCGCTGGCTGCTTTAATTTGCACTCTGGCTTTGCCTGACAAAGTGTCCGATACCCAGTGGTACATGCATAAGGAGTCGGTCCATACATGCAATACTTTGACACCCCACTGGAGTGCAAGGTTAATGCCTTTCAGTACTACGTCCAGTTCTGCCAGATTAATATGCGTGGCATCATTCATTGGCTGCAGCCAGCATGCGTCCTCGATTAGAGCTCCATTCTTTTCCAATGAGACCCCAATTGCTAGGGAGCAGGCATCAACCCAGACATTCATCTCTTTTCCCTGTAAGCACCAATCCCCTCTAGCAGAATCGTTTTTCTTCATCCTGGTTACGGTTTCTGCCACCATACCAATAAGCAAGGTATCAGCTGTCTCGTCATCCCAGCCTTTAGTGACCATACTAGCTCTGCATTTCATAATGCCAGCCCCTACACGAAGCCATCCTCATACTGGTAGGTGTCCCATGAGTATACCACATAGTGAAAAGACACCACATCTCGTTAGGGCATCAGGTACTTCTGGGAGCGCGGCTCCATGCCTCCATTATAAGCTCCCTTGCTTTCCATGGACGTCTAAACCCAATACACGGGTGCCATCTTCCAGTTGTTCTGGGTCCTTACAAATCAAACCAAACTGGGCCAGTTTTGCTTTGACATGTAGTGATAACATGATATCTTCGTTCACATAGATATTGTCAAGGTATGCAGATGTCCCCTCTTCACTTTCTCTTCCTGAGACAGCACTGCATTAATCATTGCTTTCATTATCTGCGGTGCCACATTTAGTCCAAAGCCCAGTCTAGTGAGACAGTATCTCTTGCCGGCAAACATCAATGTTTGAAACGGCCACAAGGATTCGCAGACCCTGACCTGCAAGTAGGGCTTTCTCAAGTCGAGCAAAGACACATTAGGCCCATGCTGGCGCCACTCCCACAGTTTGCTAGCACAAACATCGGCATCAACCGTAAATGTGTCGACGTATTGGTTGAGTTTCTGATAGTCCATTACTGGCCTCACTTTTGACTTGCTCTGCTGCACAACCGCCATTAGAGGAATCCGGCCTTTCGGAGGTCAAAGTTTTTTATGGGGGTAGGGAATCAGCCAGCCAGCGTCAATCCATGCATAAAGCTCCTTTTCATACACCGGTCTTGTTTGACTGGGCACGTGGTATTCGGCTACGCTGTTTTGTAGCTTGGCCGGTTCACTCTCTCACGACTATTTCGATGAGGCAGTCCACACCTTCTTTCGCCGGTCGAATTCAACACTAAAGTCAGGTTGGTCAATTTTGAGTGCTGCACAGATGGGTGCCTCTTCACAAAATTTTACTGTTCCGCTCTGTGTGATTAGAACACCACCTAAGGCTTTGATAGCGTCATAGCCCAGCAATAGGTTGAAGTCTAACAGCCTCTCATGTACTACAAGCACTTCGATATCAGCAGAATTCCCGGTGTCTGTGCGGACCTTCATTGTCCCTATTCCATGACACTTGGTTGCTTCGCTGCTTATAGTGGTCACTCTGATGCTCCTCTTCTTCCAAACATGGCAGAGCCTCGCAGTTACAATGGTTCGGGAGCATCCGGGATTGAGGAGTGCCGTGCATGGCATCCCATTGGCATGAACTCTAATGACTGGCAGTGTCTTATTTTTTAGTTGTCTGCAGATGAGATCGACGCCATCTCATCTTTGTTCCCGTTTCCCAGGCAGTTCCATGCTAAATGTCCTGCTTTATTGCAACGGTAACACTGTATACGCGCTCCTTGTCTTCTGCTTGGACAATCTCTCACAAAGTAACCTTGACCGTTGCAGTTGTAACATACTATACTAGTACAGGGGGCCAACTTTGGGAAAGTTCTGACATTGCTTAGACTTGATTGCATGACCATGACAATGGAGTCTATTTGTCCTTGATTATCAGTCATGACGGCGTGAGCTGGGTCAGAAGCTGCTCCAGGGTCATAGTCTCCATCCTGGAAAATGCCCAGAGAAGTTGTCTGACATGTTACGGTAGTCCTGATACAAACGCACATGTCATCCAGCATTCGGGCAGCTGTTCCCCAACCAATCAAGTCAGGCGATGTAAATCTGCCAAGAATTCGTCCACTGTTTCATTTTGCCGAAGTTGCCATGCAGTGAATTTGTCAAATGCGTTGAAATCATCCATCGCATATGCTGTCATAAGGGCTCTCTTTATTTCCTCTGGGTCCGTTCTCTGCTCCTGGCTCAATTGCCGATATACGGCAAGGGCACAACCTTGCAGTTGTAATGGTAGTACATGCTCCACCCTGTCCATAGCACATAGTTCACAGACCATCTCCACGTGTTCTAGCCATTCAACAACAGGCATATCCATCACAGCACCACTGAACTCCGGAATTAACCAAATATTGAATACCTTGCCTGTCATGGTTGATGAATGATGAATGCTGAAATAGCTTGTGTTGAAATTGATTATGGTATTCGCTTTCAATAAAAAATGTTCGTCTCTGAGGGAGGGGTCGAGTTTTTCGGGCAGAGTATCTTAAAATCCAACTTGCTTCTTGTTCGTCCAGTCCGTTCTTTTTCTCTTCTTCTCTCCAAATAATCGCTTGCTCTCTGGTGTTCCTTCTTGTGTTTGTCTTAGAGCCTACTTTTATGCAATAAAAATTTGCATACGATGTAGGCCTAGTCTCTACATATTCCGTTCACTACTATTCTACATTTTCTCCGACATCGAACTTAAAGTAAGCCTTCTTATTTCTCTGCGCTACATGCCAAACAAAGTCTTGCTCTCTTTCGGCTGGAATCTTCATTTGACTCTTGTTCATTGTCACCATATATATATATATATATATATATATATATATATATAAAAAGAAAAAAAGAGACCAAAAAATAAAATGGTATAAAATAAGAAATCAAAAAGAGTCCTTTTTCAATGAACTCTGAAAACTTGAGATGATTTTTTTTCTTCATATTCAAATTGATTATAATGTATGAATTTACAGAACAAGAAATTTCATAGAATAAAAAGAAGAAATAAAAAAAAACTTGTGTGAACTTACTTTGCCACGACCAGCTATACCAGGTTTCCCAGCCTTGGCCTTCCCCTCTGGGGCAGTCTGAGGACGGGCTGCTGGTAATGGCATATCTACTTCATCTGCATCATCATAAACTTCCATTTTCTTTGCTGGTGCTGATGGAGCTGCAATCTTGGCAGGCTGAACAGCTGCTTTTACAGGTTTGGCAGGTAAATTGGCACGAGCTTTCTCAAGAACTTGCATCAACTGATCTTTAGATGCTGGCTGAAAAAGAAACGAAAAAAATTTTTTCACATAGTTATCTCACAATTTCAGATCAGCTCTGATCAAAATTATATTCATCATTATTTATAATCATATCTTTATGAGTAGGTATACATATAGGTATAGTGTATATGTGCATAGATGTGTTTTATGGTGTTAAATGGTAGCTAAACATATTGGCGGTCAGGAAACTTTAAAAGGTAGGTAATAAAATAGAAAAGAAAGGATTTCTCAACATTAATGAGAAAATAAAAGTACTTTTTTTATATCTATCATAATATCAAGCAATCAATGCCAGTAAGGACATAGGTTAGAAAACAAGAATCTTTTTAAAAATATCTTTGGCACTGCTTGAAGCAGAAAAACCCCACTCTTTGGCCAAAAGTTAAGAGTCCATATATTCAGAAATCTAGTTTGAGTAGCAATCAGTTCCAGTCAAAGCCAGTCAGAAAGAACCAAAGCTAGGTTCCCTTTGCCAGTGGGTGTTATATTTTGACCTTCGACCCGGCCCAAAAATGCTATTCCAAGGTGATGCACCGGAAGGAAATGACACATTCAAATGGCCAGTAATCGAAAGAGATCACGTGGGCGGATTAAGGCTTATAATATGGGACAAGGTGAAGGTTCCACGGTGCCACTACAATGATGCACCGGAAGAGAGTGACCTGTGAACTGCATGACAGTTATTTCCGCTTGATGACGATTAAACATTCGATTTCAAAGATCCAGTGGGCGATCGTGTGGGCGTTGAATAATTATATAATTGAGTTGAGTTGGGTGCCAAAGCAGTTGCCAGTAAAATTCCAGAGAGTTAGAGACGAGATGTGGTAAGGAAAGCCACACCAGGCCGATGGGCCTTGAAGCCCTGATGAGCTGGGGTCCAGAGAAGATGCTGATAAGATGCAATAAAGAAAGCCAGCATCTAGCAGAGTGAGTCCTAGGACTCTGGTTGAACAGCACTAAAGAACAAGAAAGACACAACGTGATGGTCATAAGTAGTGGAGGTCAAAATATGAAGTTTATGTTCGGTCTCCAGCTCCCTCTCACATGCAAACTTTGAACAACCCTTTCGAACCTTGCAAAAAAGTGAGAGGTAAAAATATTGTTAAAGAAGTCTACCTGCTTCATTCCTTCCTGCGTCTTTATCATGCGTCTTAATTATTGTGTCGTTGTGATGCTGCATGAACATGTATATGTGTAAATGACTATATAACATGGGTTCATATGATTATAGTTAGGTCTGCTTGACTTAGATGAGAGCTAAGTGTATACATGCTACCCCAATACTGGTTGAAGAATAAAGAAACCTTATTTTCAACTTTGTTTCATTTTTTCCTTTGTGATCCTGACTCATAGCTACTGCAGTTTCAACCAAAACTGATAGCTACCTTCTTTTTAAAAAGCAAATGCAAACTTGGGAGAGGGTCAGTTAGCTAATGAGACTGTACAGACTGTGAATCTCTTGTCACAGGTAATATCAAAATTTCCCTTCAGAGGTGATAAAACGTTTTTCAGACCATTCAAATTATTCATTGAAGATTCCATGTTGAAATTAAACTCAAAATTTTTTGCCATATAACCAAGTATAGTTTATTTCTCAAGTAGCTTTGGAGTCCATTCTAAAAAGAAAGAAAAAAGTTTGTGACTGCCATCAGGTCAAGCCATCACCTTCAGAGTATAACAAGAGGGTGATTTTTTTAACTAAAATTTTGGAAAAAGTATATTATCTTACAGAAATACGAATTTAAGTTTTTATACCCTATTTGAACATAGTACCTAGAATATAAGCTTTAATATGCTGCAGAGAGTCAATCAAAGATAATATAAGTCCTATTTCTACAGCACACACTTAACAAAAATGTTATTCCTTTAATAAGGAAGATGTAATGAATATACTTCACATAAATCAATCTGCTTACAGCTGCTGCTATAGAAAAATCTCTGATCAGTTTAAGTTGAATAATAGACCAGTTCAAATAAGATAATTATTATGAAGTGAAAAAAAGCTCAAAAACTTGATTTTTTCAATGATTGTTAGGTTTGAAAGAGTAGAACAAATAATATTGGCAAAACAACAATCTAGAATGGATATGATGGAGATTTTTTGTTGACATTTTCCAATTAGGTCAACTAATTTTTTTAAAAACTCAATGTTATCCAAATCTATTTCCAAAATTCTTATATTTAATGAAGCTGACATCAAACTAAAGAATAAATGTTAAAATCCTTATTAATTTTTTTTAAAAAAAAGAAAAAAGAAAAAAAAACAATTTTGAAATGTTTACCAAATGCATCCAGATATATGAAATAAGCAGACAAATAAACCAAATTATTATATGAATATAAGAGAGAAAAGACTTATCTAGTAACCTGGTTTGGTTGTGGGGCAATATTTATGTTGCATATCTTTAGTAGAAACAATTTGGAGATGATCCCTATCCTTATTTGATTTTGAATTCAGAATTTTCTTTCTAGACCAGTTACCATACCAAAGTTAAAAAATTCAATCTGCCATACTATTTACCCATAGTTGGAGTCATAGTTTTTCCTGAGGTATTAGTGCTATATGAAATGCAAACAGCCTTGTTCAGGATTTGAATGCAGGTATCCAAGTCCACTTCCTTTGACAATAACTGTTATGTCACAAATGCATATATATATATATTTTTTTTTTGTTTTTAAATATATAATCACAAATTTTTCATCTATTCTAATAATAGATCAATAAAATTCAGCAGGATAAAATTTTCTTCCTTAGGTCTGAACTAAACATGGATAATGGATAAAATGTGAGGAAAACTAAGATAGAAGAGGGTTAAACTCACTTTACATTTTGCTGCAGCTTTAAAGCAACACTCATAGCCAACATGAATCATGAATGGAACAATAGCCTCATGAGCTTTCTTTCGAACGTCTCCATTTCTATCTTCCAAGCAGTTCAAAACTAGAGGAACACAGATCTTCAGTTCAGGAGGAAGGGACTTCACTTGGGGTAGTTTCTCACTTAACCAGCCCAACACCTTAAAAATGAATAATAAATTATATAGACACACAAATTTTAGTCAATCAAAAAAAAAAAAAAAAAAAAAAAATTTTAAATATCAAAATAAGCCTCAATCGAAAAAAAATGTACAAGATTGGCACCAAACTAAACAAAATAATTTTTTTAACAGAATAAGAAGTGGAAAGGAGGTGGCAAATACTTCTAGTCAAATTTTTGATAAATAAAATTAGTTGAGAGTGGTAAATTTGGAAGATTTATCAAGTTTACCTATATTGTAGTTTGTTTTTTTTTTTGTTCACTAATAAAAGTACTAAATAGATTGTACATTTCAACATTTCTTTGTTTTTAATACAATATGCTGCAGTACAGTTTTTAAAAAATTTAGCAAATTATTTCTTTCTAAAATGGTTTTTATTTGTAAAATTCATTCTTAAATTTAAAAGAAAATCTTTTTCACTTGTAAGGTTAAAAAGATAAAATAACTTCATTTTAAGTTTAGCCAACAAAATAGTTTATAGTAAAAAGAATTAATTTTTACCCTCATCTTTTCTAAATCTTTTTTTTTTGCAAATGTCGTTACAAGTATTTTCATACTAGTTAGCTCTTAGAATGATATACCAAAAATATATGTCCATAATAGTTATATTTGTATAAAGATTTTCCACACTAAATGTAACTATTATGGGACAAATGTAATAAACCTTAAAAAATAAATATTTGAATGCTACATACTTAAGTAAAATGAGCACCTCTTCTAGTATAAGTTATCAAGTTAGGCTAGAAGACCATTAATAGTGAGTTTGATTCTCAGAGTGCTACATTTTAATGGCATTGTGCCAAACTAAGATAAGCAAATGACTACTCTGGTAAAAATCACTTTTACTAATACACAAAATCAATAAAACTAATTTGAAAAGATTTTCAAGCAACCCATTTAATAAAAGAGAAGCACATGACTAAAAGTTAGTTATACTTTTTCTATAACCACATGAGAATTTTAAAATTCATTTCTGCTACTAATTTGTATGAATCAATCCAAAACAGCTTTTGTTTTTTATAATGCTAACATTTTTGCTTGAATAATGAAACTAATGATTTTCTGAGACAACAACTAAAAACTTATCCCATATCAAATTTAGTGAACTGAAATATAAAGCCATTGGTAACATTAGACTTAGTTGATAATTACATGTTTTCATGTTAAGATTTTTTTCTTTCTTTCATATTTTTATGTTTGTATTGAACAAGTTTCAAACTTATATATACATATATATTGTTGATTTATTTGAAGAGAGCTTGTTTATTATATTTCAGATATCATTAAAAGATTAAGATTATCATCTATAATTAATTTACCCAATCAATTTGACTTAGAAAAGTAGATAAACAAGGTTTGAAATTTAAAATGGCAAATTGGTAACCTCTATCTCTATCATACAAAAAAGATAAGTTTTATATAATTAGTTAACTTATATTTGGAATATTCATGCCTATATAAATTTTTTTAAATATCAAGAAAAGCAGAAATAGCTAACTTCTCAAATTCAAAGCAGGTAACAAATTTCAATTCTTATCTACTTTAGAGAAATGTATAAATTTAATCTTGTAGACATAGTCCAGGTAAAAAGCATGATAAGGGTAATCTAAAGCCAAACTTTTTTAGGCCTTATTTTTCTGATATAGGTGTTACTGGAGAATGTGAAAAGTTTTAGTAAACGAGCCAAAGTTTGGCAAGTTTACTAAAACTTTTCTTGTTCATCAAAATAAGGTTAAAAAAGTTCAGCTTATTGTGTTTTTAACATGGACTAACACCAATACATACACACACACACGAGTAGAGTGTTTGCCAATGATTCAGGAGACCAGGGTTCAATCCCAGGTTGAGTCATACCAAAGACTCAAAACATGGTACTTGATGCCACCTTGCTTAAAACTCAGTGTTATAAGGTAAGAATCAAGGGAAAAGTGGAGCAATCCAGGGAATGGAGTAGTGCCCTCCCCTACAACTCTCTGTACTAGCTATTGAAAAGGGAGCCTTCAGGTCACCCTCGACTAAGGTTGTCAACTTTACTTACTTTACTATAAATGAAAATGATAATCTTACTCATGTTGTTAAATAGTTTTATTGCTTTCTTAAACTAAGAATAAAATTTCAAACCTATGCCGGACATTTATCAAACATTTTATTATAACAAAGAAAATCATTAAATTCATCTGAATCCTCTTATTTTATTGAACTGACTAATAATTAATAATGAGAATTATCCAGGGCGGTGGGAAAGAACTGTTGGTCATTTTTCCTTTTTAAAACCTCAGATAGTAATAAGCCTCGCATAAAAAAGTCAAACTAAATTACAGTTTTACTATTGGGTTAGTCCTACAATTATTTTCACTAGTAAAAATAAGTATCCTTTGGCACAAGTATTCAAGTCTTCATGTAATGAAATAAATTAGAAAGACTAAAAAAAACTAAATAAGAATGCCTCTAAAAAGATTACTCATTTTTATTTTATTTTAATTGATTTCTATATAAAATTATACATAGGTTTGTTTTTGATATGTTCGAGAATAAAACAATACTAAGAATCAATAACTCCTGGTAATTATTTGATAAAACTTGTACACAAATTATTCACATCATATACTATGTAAAACTTTATTTTATAGTGAGACCTCCAACCCCTCTACACAAGCAGGATGCAACACAAGGTTAATTTTTAAGTGAGGTTTGACAGGTTTGAATTCAGTTTTTCTTCTCCTAAACTAGTTGCCATACCAAGGTTAAAGAGCCTAGTCTGCCCTATTTACCCATAGCTGGAGGGAGAATAACTAGAGTTACACCTTTCCCAAGAGTATTAGCAATATGTGAAATGCAAACAGCCTCAGTTAGGATTTAAAATGTCAATTTCCTATGACAATATCCATTACACCACAAGTGCCTCTTTATGATATATAACACACATTGCAGAATTTTGAATAAACTAACAGGGGCTGTTTTGAAGTAAATCTAACACAAATTTTAAAGGAGACAGTTAATAAATGATATGATTATTTAATAATCATTGAGAATATAATGTAAATAACTAAGAAAATTGTGACATCAGCAGTGACAGTTTTAGTTACAGATAGACAATGTCCATCATATAAGATACTGTGAGAAGCAATTAGGTTAAGTAAAACCTATTTCATCAAGACTCAAATTCTAAACTCAATCCATGAGATTTTGCAGCTTAATATATGCTTTATTTCAGTATTAGCCACATAAACTTATTTTTTGAGAACTTTAATCAATTTAATCCAATAAGTGTATATTAATTTAAGTATTATGCAAGTTGTACTCTGAAGACACAAAACTAAAGTAATACTCATTATGTAAATATCAAAAGGAGGAAAAAATGCAGTTAAGACACTATATTGATAGCCGATTTTATTTATTATAATAGAAAGGTGGATGTTTTCTTTCTCTGTAGTTATCCTTTTTTGGCATGCATACTGCTTGTTTTCTCTGCTTGGATCAGTTGTTTCTTGCGAAGTTTAGCATAGATGGAGTTTATCCTTTTCTTTGTATGTGTGAGGATTTTGTCACATTTCTTCTCTCAGCTGTGTTCTTGTTTGCCTCCAACCAGAAAGATGCAATTTCTGAGCTTTAGTGGTAAATAAGACAGAGATATTTTTTCAAAAGAAAATGTTTAATATCTGTCTTTCAAGATGAAAATATTCCTTTTGTTTCAAAGCAGACATTTTGTTTTTTTATCAAATATATTAAGTCTTTCGCAACATTGCCATTTCAGAGTCAACTATATTAAGATTTCTAAATTTTAATAGGAAAAATACATCTATATCTTATAAAAAAAGAAAACATTTTAACAGTTTTCACTTTTTAAACAAACCTACTCATGGTTATCCATCTTTCAGTAGGAAAAATGTTGTTAAAATTATACTGTACATGTTAAAGACAGGACTAAAAACCAGAGGGAAAACTCATGCAAAAGAACATATTCTCTGGCAGTCAATTCAAATATTTATAGAAATTTCTCAAGGAACAATCCAGGAAAAGGAGTAGTGTCCTCCCCTACACCTTGGTGTAGTAGCTATTGAAAAGGGAGCCTTCTGGTCGCCCTTGACTATGATCGCCAAATTTACTTACTTTTTTTTTAAATTACATATTTTGGTGGGAGAAAGTGTGTGTGTGTGTGTATATATATATATATATATACACACACACACACACACATACATATATATATATATATATATATATATATATATATGAAAGTAAATATGGATAAAATTCGACAGTATGAAGGTAGCAGAAAAAACAATCCAAATAGATGAATATATTATGATGTAAAGTCGACGTTAACATTTCAGTTTCAGTGACTACCATCAGGACTTGGATATCAAAATAGTTCACATAGCGATGGATACTTACCGAGATGACAAGAGCAAATGAGAAATATACAACGAAAAGATACATAAACATGCACATATTTTTTCGTTGTATATAAGTCCTGATGATGGTTACTGAAACCGAAACGTTAACTTTACATCATAATATATTCATCTATTTGGATTATGTTTTTTCTGCTACCTTCATATATATATATATATTTATTATGATCAGCCATCTATAACAATTCAAATTAAACAATTATAATAGCTCAAGTAAAAGTGATATATCAATATATGGAATGACAAAGCTAAATACTTAGGTGATATTTTATCAAAATTCTACTTTTTAAAAAGTTGGTGCTCATACAATTATATATAGTACAGTTTTCAAAAATCATAATGTTTAACATCATGGATAAAATACACAGAAGCATTAGCTTCTTAGTCACAAAATCATTTTCTATAACAATTATTACCTCTGCTCTTAAATTGGGATTTTCAACTTTTAGTGCATCAGAAAAGGCTTCACATTCAACAAGGGGATGAAGATTACATTTTTCAATCCATGCATTTAATGTGGCCACTGCTGCAGTTCTTAAATGTACCTGAAAATAAAGAGTGATATTTTTTCTTCAAACCAATAAAGACTGATTTTAAAAATTGTATAAAAAATTTTAAAAACTGAATACTAAGAATTTCTCAAAAGTATCTTCATTACTAATAAAGGTTTTGACTTTGTGAATTCATGTGCACATATGATGTAAACAACATTTTAATAATTCACTGAAGATGGCTATCCATAGAATCTCATTTTATTCAAATATGTGATTCCAATTAAATTGAAAAGCTCTTGCAAAGACACAAAAATCACATTTGTTTGGAGAGTATTTGTTGTATATTAACCCTTGACCGAGCTGTTAATCAGAAATTCTCTGCATAGGACGAACTTGTGAAAATAAGCAGAAGAAGTCACTTAGTTGAACAGAAATGTGTGGGTGTTATGAAATGATATATGCAGATGCCCACATGAGATACAGGCAGTCTCAATTTTGGAGTCTCACCTAGTGGCCAAAAGAGAGTGGTCAGTCATGGGAATGCCAGCAAGTGGCTGGGCACCCCACTGGGGCAGTGGACCACAGTAGGCCTCTGGTTGAATACACCTCTGACCAAGAAGCTGAAGAAGTGTTAAGTGAAGCCTTAAAGATAAAATAGCATGGTATGGTCAAGAGAAGAAGTTATGGGTCAATATGGCAGTCTGCATTCATTTCCTTGTCTCTCACACACCTACAGAGATTTGACCCATTTCAAAAAAATAAAAAGAAGTATATACTTTTATAAGAAAGTGTCATTCCTTTATTCCTAATAACTATACAACATATTCAAAACACACACAAAAAAAAGTCTTAATTGATAAACACAACAAATATCTTCTATTTTATTTTTGAAAGGTTGAATAAAAGTTTAACTATATAAATATGTGAGAAATGAAAGTATTGCTAGTTACCTTGCTGTCACCCAGGCAACTGATTATGCCTGGACCAACACTTCGAATATGGTGTTTACAATGTGGTCCCAATGCATTTGCTAGGGTTTGTAAAATTCCCAAAGTGATGATAACCTGTCACAAAAAGACAAAGTACAAGAACATTTAATACTCTAAAATCTATATGCCTCAAAAATCATCAATTAGTATAGAGAAAGAATTTCTTATTATTACTATTCAGAGACATACTTTACAACACCACCCGCTATCTGCAAAAAATATTCTACTTCCATATAAAACAGTATATGCAGAATAAGTTCCTTTTTTCAAATAAATTTTTAACACATTGGATTCAATATAGACAGCATATTGATGATACTGTAACAAGATTAGTCCTTACCATATTTTTATTGGAATCTCCGAGTCTTAATTTCAAGGCATCTGGCAGTTGACCCAAGTTGGAAGTAACAAATTTGTTTTCATTTAGTATACTGATAACTTTTTGGAGACCTTCATTTCGAATTTTCCAATTTTTATCTGCCATTTCTTGCAATATATCTCCAGTTATAAGATCACTATAATAAAAATTCAAAAAAATTCATTGAAAAATTAAATATATCATATTTGAATGATTTATATCTGATAGATGATCTAAATAATAGTTACCAAGATATCACATCAGAAGAAAACCTAGACTCATTCAAATATTACTTAAAACCATGGCAAGATGCAAAGTGATATTGAAAGTAAAGTCATCTGGTACACCAAGGCTAAGACAACTCTAATGTTCCTATGTCAGATTGGAATATAGTAAAAAAAGTAAAGTTGGCAACCATAGTTGAGGTTGACCCGAAGGCTCCCTTTTCAATAGCTACCACACCAAGGTGTAGGGGAGGGCATTACTCCATTCCCTGGATTGCTCCACTTTACCCTTGATCCTTACCTTATAATGCTGATTGTTAACAAGGTAGCATCAAGTACCATTTTTTGAGTCTTTGGTATGACTCAACCTGGGATTGTACTCGTTAGACCATTGGCCCAGTAATATAGTTGTATAGGAAAAGCATATTAGCTATTTCAATGTTGTATTTGTTTATATTACAAGAAATATCATTTGAAATTAACAAATAATTGTTCATCTTTTCTAAAGATGACAAAGAAAAAACATCAAAAAAAAAAAAAAAAAAAATGTAATTTTGTATATGAATTCATAGATGTAATTTAGTTTATGATTCATTATTGAATGATATTCAATAATGAATCAACATATATAAAAAGTATAACTATGAAATATTAACCCACTCACAGTCTAATTAGATCAGCTAATAAGAAAAAGTAAAAGATTAAATTTGATAATAAAGTTTTTCCAGTTGAGAATCAACAAAATTTCTACAAAATATCCAAGGATAATAGAGTTTCTCTGGTTTTATTGACAATTTAGCAGAAAGAAATCTAAAATCTTATAGCCCATATGCAAGAAACAAGGTAGCTTATTTGTCACTTTCTAAGATTTCAGTGATAATGTGTATGAAAAAAAAATCTCTCACCTGATGTCAGTTCGTGGAATTAAGTCCTCAGGAGCAGCACCCTCAGTTTCATTATCCTCACTTCCATCAACATCATCCTCATCTTTACTTGAAGGGCTGGCACCTCGAATAGGGGCAGGGGGTTTTTCTCCTTTCACCTGAAAGGTCAAAATGACATCATTTAAAGTTTTACACTATATCTAAATGTCAAAACTGATTATATATCATTTACTGCCCACTTTAAAAAGACTTAAGATTTTCACTTAAAATCATCTTTGAGAAATCTAATTTTAAATTTAATTTTGATATCATAGAAAAAAAAATACTGAATGTCTCCACAACTTTATCATGTTGAAAATGATAAAATCCAAACATTATGAATGGTAATGCATAAAATCTATCATCTTTCCATTAAATGATTTTAAAAAATTAAAAATGAAAACAGTGGGTATCATTAGATAAATCCTAATTATTGATTATACTAGAGCGATTCAAAAGTTAGGCAATATTTTGCTACACACTAGTTTGCAGCATGTATATCATATGATTGACGCAATTCAAGATATGAAAGGTACCTAGTGTGATTGATAGTATCAAGGTAATTGGTGTGCTGACACATTGTGGATTGCTTCACTTAGTGGGACTTGAAAGCCATACACATGAACATAAAACGTAGTCTAATTTAGGAACTTATGCTTTACTTGAAATGGGTCATAACAGTTTGGAAGCAACCAAAAAAATTTGTGTGAAAGATGAAGGTGCAGTTGATCACAGCACAGTAATTAGATGGTTCAAGAAATTTCACTTGGGTTGCAAGAACCACCTTGACAAAAGCATCTGAAACTGTCAAATTGTACCTCACATTACCAAAATATTATAAAATATTTAACTCGTGCTAGTATCTTATTACAACCTAAAATTTCATAAGTAGCAATATCATTCTGAAAAACAGATGAAAAAGATTAACCTTACTTCATTAATTCAACCTATTCCATTTTAGGTAAATTAGGTTGGAATATTTCTTTAAACATAGTTTTCAGTGAAACTGATGAGGAAATCCAATAATGAAAAAGGATTTATACATACAATAATGAATGCTAAAGAAAACTTTGGAGACGAGTTAAATCATTTTGAAAAGTCAAAGAATACACACTTATCATTAAAGTGGATTATTATAGGGATGGATAGCAAGAGAGGGCCAACTGGAATCCATGCTATCAGCACACCTTGATGGTAATGACAATTACTCAAATATGTGGGATCTGACTTTACATGATCTTCAAAAGAAAAAAAATTAGGAAATTGTCAGAATAGTAGTCAAAGTTGTATTTACAAAAACAAATCCATTTTTTCTTATTCATTGTTCTTCTCCAAAACTTTTTTTCACTATCTAATCAGGTTTAGTCTTAGAAAACCGTAAAATATACTCAAAGACAAAAAAAAGAATATTTGAAAACTATCTCTTAAAGAATTAAAAAAAAAAATAAAATAAAATAAAATAATAATCTCCATTGCAGTCAGTATTCAGAATACTTATTTTTAAAGTTTACCTTCTCAAATTCTGCATCAATTTGTTGCAGCAGAGCTGATTTCTCATTTTCATAGAAAACACGTAGAGTGGGTCCCATGTACATATAGACAACACCGAGCAAATGGATGGCAGCTGTACGAATTGCCTAAAAAAAAAAAAAAAAAAAAAAAAAAATGGACTTTTAAAAAGACTATATACAAGCAATGACTACTTGAAGGTAATACAATTTTGTCATACATTTTCTATGAACTTAACATTATTTGATCCTTTATTGATAAACAAAAACAAAATAGTTAAAATAAGAATACCAGTTTATTTGAATTTTTAAGGAGGGTTTTTATTTTTTTTTCCTGTTGGTTGGTTGTTTGGGTTTTATGGCATATCAACCTTTGTAGGTTATTTAACACCAAATCCATTTTCATGCAAATAGTTCTATTTCACACAATTCAGTTTAGCATGAGAACACAGTTTAATTGTGAAAAACATTTCTATTTCAAGCTATTCAGTTGATTCAAACAGTTCTAATTCAGCTTATTCAGTTTAGTATAAGTACAGATTTTGTTTACACACAGTTAAATGTCAAGACAGTTCTATATTAAACAATTCAGTTTAGCACAAGTACACAGTTTAAATGAAAAAAAAAAACAGTAAACTCAAACCACGGTTTAGTTCTATTTAATCCATAAATAGGACCCTTATCAGGTGCTACCACTCTGGGCCAGAGTGGACCTTGGAGTAATGGCAATAAAGGGGCACTCCACATTCCTTAACTCTCCACCATTACTAGAACCTCACCATCAGATTGTTTAGTGTTATATCCAGGACACTCGTTGGGGGGGGTCTTACCCCTCCGCAGAAAAGCAGTCAGTGTATTCTACAGCCCCAGCCAACTGGGAAATTTTTCATGTTACATTTTCTAGTTTCAATTTTTTTTAAAAAAAGGCAAAACAAAATAAAAAAAATCTTTAATACTTTCATGTAATCTGATATTAAAATTCAAGAACTTCAAGTCATTTCCAGTAAGTTAGCGACCATAGTCGAGGGTGACCCGAAGGCTCCCTTTTCGATAGCTACTACACCAAGGTGTAGGGGAGGGCGCTACTCCATTCCCAGGATTGCTCCACTTTACCCTTGAACCGTGCCTTATAATGCTGAGTGTTAAGCAAGGTGGTATCAAGTACCATTTTTAAAGTCTTTGGTATGACTCGACCTGGGATTGAACCCAGGTCTCCCGGGCCATTGGCGAACACTCTAACCGCTGGGCCAAGGATTACTCACTCTAAAAAGATAGGTTTGATATATTTTTTCCTCAAAGCCCTCTTCTACCTGAAAGAGTGTTAGTACAAATTTCCACTTAATTTTTATCAAAGTTGAACACCTTTTTCATATGCTTGTTTAAAAGGGATAAAAATAAACATTGATACTGAACAAAAATTCAACTTACTGGATTTGTTGCTGCTAAAGCTGTTTTCACTTTTTCATTAACCGGTTTGAAATTTACTCTGAAACAAAGATATTTCTAAATTAAAATATATAAAACAAAATATTTTTTAAAACAAAATCAGGTTAGAATATTTAATCAAAGAACTACAATACGTTAGTTGTTAATAAATAAAACTTACCCAAATTTTCAATGAAAATATATAATACATGCAATTTGACCTCATCAAAATAGAAAACAAATCTTTAGTAGAATTTTAGGAAAGATTTTAATACTTAAAATATTCAGTTATTCTTTAAATTCGAGGATGACACTCAAAAAATATATTATTTTAGTGATAAAAAATTAATCATGGAGGAGAGTAAAAACTTAAAAGTCTTATAATTTGTCAAATGTGCATCTGTCAGTACAGTTAAGGCTCTGACATTTTTGACCAGATTACAACTAAACTTTTAAAAATTCTTAGGGTCATCCCTGGAAATGGATTACACTATGTTCAAGGATCCAATTGAAACTAATTTTTAACAAGGTTTTGTGACAAGGTATGCTACCAAGAGGGAAAGGGAGGTCAATTCCCCTACCCTACATTGTTTGAATCAACAGGTCCCAAGGACTGACCGAATCCAGGTCAGAATGAAGGCCAAAGCTACCTGCACTCCATGAATTATAATCGGTTGGACAGAGAAGGGAATGTGTAGCATATTGACCTCTGACCCGGCCTGGCTGTCAGATGAGAAACACACCTGTGTAAATAACAGGTGCATCCGGTCGAGGGGATCAGGGAATAACCTTGACTATCGACGGGTTGAATTGAGTACAAATGTGATGCTCACAAGAAGTAGGTGGGCGTCAAATTATTATATAACCCCGGTGACAGGAAGTTCAAATCAGTTGGAGAGAAGATGCTGGAATGAGAACCATGTCCCAGTAGAGGCTGGGCCCCCAGGCCCCCGGTTGAGCAGCCCAGGAGAACGGAAAAGAAATGCTGCTATGGCCGGAAGAGTGGGAGTCAATATGTTGCCGTTCTGTTCAGTCTCCAACTCACCTCTCACAGATAATACCTTTCGTAACCCTTTCGAACCCTTTCAAATAAAGTGAGAGGTATATTTTTCTAAAGAACTGTGTCCGCTCATCTTTATTGTGTTGAATATGTTTTTGTATGCATCTGCATATGTATTATGTGGCTATACAACAAATGCAGGTCACTCTAGTAGCATGACCAGAGGAAATAGAGGAAGAAGAAAGAGCCAAATGATTGGCCAGACCCTTTAGCGCCAAAACGATACCTTTTCATCAGAGGAAATTTGGAAAAAATCTTTAGTTTTGAGGACAGGAGTTGGCGGATAAAGACATCGGTCTACAGCCAAAAGCTCCAGGAGGTCCCCATAAAAAGCATAGAACAGAATCTTTGGACAGAAGTTAGCAGAAAGGCTGATTCAGGGGGGATGTCACTCGTCCGTAAGAGAAAGAAACCTGAGAAGTAAGCCCTATCAAAGATAAGTAGACCTTATCTGTTTTTCCTTCTACCCTTCCTAAAAATTGGAATTATATGTATTCAGAAAAGGAAAGAGAGAAATTGAAAGGACTCGGTTTTGTCAACCGTAAATTAGTGAGTGGACTTAGATACTTTCTCAAGTAAAGGAAAAAAGGAGAAAGAAGAAAAGGACTGTTGAGAGAGACATTTGTGTTTGACACTGCCTGCCGGCTTAACATAGCCGATAGTTTAAAAGCAAAGGAGAAAAGAAAAAGGAACTGTTTCTTAAATCTCATAATTATTTGTTTGGTCATCACTTATTAAAACTTTGTTATATTTTAAATGCTCCCTTGTGTTGAAATCTATTGATTATGTTATTTATCTATCAAGTCGCCTTCTTTTGCACATATCTTTTTCAGCTTCGTAACGCTTTCATTAATTCTAGCTAAATGTCTTATTCACCTTAAAACTTTATAAGGGAATATTTGGAAATTTGACTACAGTGAATAATATTTTGTTTTAACCTAGAAGTCCATGCTTTCCGTTATCCGAGGGGGTATGAAAACGAAGGACTTGGTGGGGTATGTGAAAGTGAACTGGAAACCCCCTTGCCAGCGTCGGAAATCAGTCTAGCCCCAAATTAATCCCTACATTATTTGCCAGTTACCATATGCCCGAAATAAGAGTCTTGACTATGACTTATTTTGCGGAGGGTCAAGTGCCAGACTGCTTCCAACGTCACATGTGCATAAAATAAACTCTCGTCCTGAGATAATTATTTGTGCAACGTAACAGTTTATTTCTCACCCTCTATCTAAGTATTAATGTTTTCCTTTCCACAAAAGAAAGCCCTTCTCAAATAAAGCATGCCCGAATATCTAAGTACTTCTTAAGGGAAGCAAACAGGGATATCTCCTTTACTATACAAGCTAAGCCCTTCTTTATCACAAAAAGATAAAAGGCTTTAAAGTAAAGTCATTTTATCATAATGTTCCACAAAGCCTTAAAATCTAAATATAGAAATAATGTTCCTCAAGCCTTTATATATATACATACACATACACACACACAAATATATATATATGAATATACACACATACATATATATAAATATACACACTGTCACGTGATGTCCCACTGAGACGATAGAAATAAGATTAATACTATTCCCTGTGTTTGAATTAACAGTAGCAAGCCATCAGAGAGTAACAGTTAAGAAAGAATGTAGGTCACAGAGGGGAGACCCACAGATGTTTATACTTGGTGACCTCACTCAGGTCGCCTGACAAGGGAAGGAAGGAGAGAGAAGCCAAATGATTGGCTGGGACCCCAAAACGGAAGTGGGGACTCCTTCCCGTCAGCGGAAATAGATAGTAAGAAAAGTTAGTAGTTGGACAGGGCTCATGGCAAACGGAGCCAAAGCCAGTACTCCGGGTAGAAGACATAAAAATATTTCGGATTGAAGAAGCCATTTTCTTCAAGCCAGTGTTAAAAATAAGATAAAGTTTATTAGCCCGTAAAAGAAGAAAGATTCTCCACGGAACTCCATCAAAGAAATAAGATAAGTACCCTTGGGACTGTTTCTCCTTGTACCCAATTTTGTATACCCTCTCTCTCTCAATTTGAAGGAAAACAAAAGAAAAGAAAAGAAGAAAGACATTTATGTTCATGGACTGTTCATTTATTATATATTTGACAATTTGAAGGTGTATATCTATGCGTAGTAAAAGATTGATATATTTTAATGTTCCAACGTGGTCTAAGTTGTTCTTTGCCGTGTCTTCTACGAGTTTGTTATGTCATATTTCTTTTCCAGCTTCTATTCGCCTTATGTTATCTTGCTTAAAATTGTCCTATAAATTCCTTTAAAATATCACACGGGAAACCGGAATTGCCGACTACTATAATTAATATTATTACGTCTCAACCTAGAGGTCCATATCTTCCATTGTCTAGGGGGAGGAAGAATAGTGGCCTTGGTGGGTGTGTGTATAGTGTGAAATTTGGAACCCCTTGCCAGCGGTGGTCAGTCTAGCACTAAATTAATCCCCCACATAATATGCCAGTTCTTATATGCCTGAGAAAAAAACTCTGAATGAGGACTTATTCAAGGGATCAAGTGCCAACCTGCCCCGTCTTCACACGTGCGAAAATAAAACCCCGTTTTGGGATAAAAGTAAATCTTTCGCGTCACAACACACACACACATATATATAAATAAATACACACATATACATATAAATATACACACACTATATATATATATATATATACACACACACACACATATATATATATATATATACACACACACACACAAAGAGGAAAAATGTTCTTGTACATTGTTAGTTTTACATATTAGTTATGAAAACAACATTCATGAAAAACTTTATTGTAAACCATATACAACTAGTTTACAATTAAAGCTATAAATTAATACTCACTTGAACCCAAACTCTTTTATTGCTTGTGCAAGCCAGTTCAATGCTTCTGTTTGATTTTTAGGATTTTTTTGAGAGAAAACTGCATTAATTACCTAAATAAGTAAAAATTTAAAATGTTAAATACCCAATAGATATGAACTCATTCCTACTTTTCAAGAAACCATAAAACATTTTAAAAGTTAGTTAAATAACACAAGAAATAAAATATAAACAATTTACAAAATGTCAATGTAAAAACATTACAATTTAATATTTTTAACACAATTGTAGAAGAAAGTAAAATAACCATCAAATAACTCAATATTTTTACAAAAAAGAAAACGGCAGTAACACTATCTTCAAGAATGCCATTTTAAATACATAGAATGTACCAGTGGAATTCATATTATTAAATATTAAACTCATCTTGGACTGTTACTTTTGTGTGATATATCAACAGTTATTAACCAACTTGTTTTTATAAGGAGCACATTAGTAGAAGACTCTTCAAATCATACTATATATACATCATTATCTTTTTTGGACAAAGACCAGTCATTATTAGACAGAGTGGTGGTTCCTCCACTATCAGAAAATTTTTAACAATAAACATTTTAGTAAAATAACCACATTTCATAAACCATCATAATTTATTCCAAAAACAGACCATTTTTCTTTTAACTTATGTAAATGTCACATCAAAGCAAATAACCAATCTAATACAAATGATTTTCAATGCTTGATTTGGATATTTTATTTAGAAGCTATTTTTTAATACATTTGATCATTCAAAGTACTTTCTCAAACTGCAAAAAAAATTTTTATATATAAGAGAAGTTTTTTTAAAATCAAGAAATACAATATGCCAAAAATGTTGTGTTTTTTTAATAAAATTTGCTCCAACACCATTTTTTTTAAATAAATACACCAGTATGACAACTGTCACAATACAAGCAAAAGTCATCCTATTGAATAAATTTATTTAAAACTAAACTCTTCTAATGCTAACAAAAACTTAAAATCTCTGGGCCAATCCAATACAAAATCAGTCAGGGAATCAAATTCAGTGTTGTTGATTAGTGTGTGCCAATTAGAAATATTTAACAAGCTAAAATGGAATGGTTACAATTATTTCAAATTTACTAGTAGTAAATAATTTGAAAGGTGTAAGGACAAAATATTTTCTGAAAAATTTTTTTATGAAAAGTAATATTCAAAGAAAAATTCAAGCTAATTACTTCTTGAGAAACAAAATCCAAATTGATAGCTTCTGCTATATGAAGGAGAGCTTCCTTGCAAGAGCCACCATTTTTTATATCACCAATTTTCTCAACCATGTTTTCAAGGCAAAATCCAGCAGAGCACTTTGTGAATATTCCTTTTTGAGCTAGCTGACTGATGAGTTCAAACTTCAAATTCAGCACCTGAAAAAGAGGTCTACAACTGACAAAACAAATATCTTTCAAACAAAACTTTTGAAATTAACTGAAAGACAGAAAAAAAAAAAAAATCACGAAAACAAATTTACATCAGGAAAAATTTTTTTCACAGGCGTATATATAATCTAGTAAAAAAAGTTTTTAAAGGAAAAATTTAAATAGAAAAAAAAAAAATAAATAAATAAATAAAAATTTAAAAAAAGAAGGTAACTTCAAATGTTCATAAGGATGAAAATATGAAAGCTGTAAAAGTTAAAACAAGCCTTAAAGAGACAGAAATTTATTAAATGAAAAAAAAAAAACTTAAGAGACAAAAAGAAAATTTATATGTATTATTAAATCTTCAAGTCACGCTGGTAACACAGATTTCCCTGACTCTTTCTCTCCATCCGTCCCTATCGTTCACTGCTTCCAGCAGGTCTTCCAGACTACATCCTGTGTCTGTACAGAGCTGATGTAGATAAGTTCTTGCTGGTCAGAAAATTGATAAAAGATTTTATCCGATGTGAAATACTTTTTCTATCTTTCCAATTTGTTTTGTCTAAAAAATTGGAGCATTTTAAAAATAAATATGATAGAGAAAATGTGGTTTAAAAAGAACTTTAAAAATCTTAAATCTTGTTTTGCTAATTCATACTAAGAAAAAGAAAAGATTGTAGATCTAACTTATATTTTGGTCAGCAAATATCTCTCTGTTTTAATGATTATTTAAGTGAATTGACCTATATATTTGTTGAAAGCCCACCCTATATATAAATGCTAGTTTTATTGTTGGCTCAAAATCTAAATATAGATAGTAACCTTTGAAAACAGACAATTTTAATTTACAGTATGACAATTACTTTTGGTAAATAAAAAGATACACAGTTCATTCACATAATATTCTTCAAATCGGGACAAATTATTTGGGCTATAAAAGAAAATAAAACAGCCTATCTCAATAGACTAGAATTTAGTTATGAAGTAGCAACTAAATTTTTTAAGCAAGTTTTATAAACAGTTTAAGTATTCATAGATTGTTAACAATTCATATAGATTATTATTTTATGTCAAAACTATATATATATATATATATATATAAAACCGACTCATTGGTCTAGTGGGTAGAGTGTTCGCCAATGTTCTGGGAGACCTGGGTTCAATCCGAGGTCACGTCATACCAAAGACTTTAGAAATGGTACTTGATACCTCCTTGCTTAACACTCAGCAATATAAGGTACATATCAAGGGTAAAGTGGGACAATCCAGGGAAAGGAGTAGCGCCCTCCCCTACATCTCAGTATAGTAGCTATTGAAAAGGTAGCCTTCTGGTTGCCCTTGACTACAGTCGCCAACAACTGAGGTGAAGCACAAAACTTTTTTGTTTATTTTATTCATGCACTGATAACTGTAGTTCATACTTAGGTATATAATCTATTTTTTGCGTAAACATATAAATTAACCTTTTAATTTCTTTTTTTTAATTAGATACAATCAGACTGACATGTTTATTATAATTGAACCTTTGACCACTGAGCACAAACTTCAGAAAATCATTTAAGTTCTTACTTGAAAATTATTATCTTTAAGTCCAGGTTTTTTACAAACTGTTCTTATAAAAGCCTGGGTTGGAATCTCTTCTTTGCTTAATCCTTTAATCACCTGAAATTAGAAACACAGAACAATGTTATAAATACTTTAATTCAAGAAAAACAAAGCACATCTAATTTCAATAGTTATTGGGAATTAAGTACCTTCATCAGAATAATGAAATGATAACATTTTAATTGTTCAATCAAGATGGAGAAATAAACAAAAACCTTGATATCTGGTTGACTGAATATTATGCATAATAATGAAAAAAAAAACCCACAATAATTGACACAAATCTGTGACTAAGTAAATTTCACATTTATATACAGAAATCATAGAATGTTTTATATATATTTCGAAATTCATTCAAACTATATTGAATGAATCTTACATAAAACAAGGTGGAAAGAACAGTTAAAGACCAAGAGGAATAATAATCTTTGAGGACATGTGGTACACATACAATTTCTTCAATAACATTTTTTTATAGAGAAATATCAAGTGAAACTTACCATTAAAAACTTATCCATTCCTTCAAGACGTTCTTTCCAATTAGTACTTGATAACTGTGTTAAAATTTCAGCATTCAAATGGGCTAAAACTTTTTCTTCAACAACTTCATCCTATGATAAAAGAAAAAAACTCATTAAAAATTAGAATAAACTAATATTTTATTTTAATAAACTATCAAGATGTTATTTAGGTTGTTATATATATTTTTTTTTATTTATTGTATATGGATGACTAATCTGTATAATACAGAAAAAAAAACGGATTTTTTTCACCATTTTCTACTCCAATAAGATCTTCAATATACAAAATAGTGAGATCCTATTAAGTTTAAAGCAAATTAAAACCTTAAAAGCTTGCTGTTATGTAACAAAAACATATTAATCATGTAATACAAAATATTGCATATTTGTTTGCTTTTTTTATTGTCAATTTTAGCATGTATATAGGGGGATAAAAAAGAATAAGATTTTATAAACAATAAAATTTATGGAGTTTTATTCACATTTTGTAGTATATATTCAAAGGGTTTATCAAATTTATTTTAAATAGTGAAAGTATATATTTTTGAAAGTTAAAAATCAAATGTCCTAATAGTTTCATTAATATTTTATTCTTGAATGCAAGAACTGTTTCAATAAATATATGGCTAAAAGTATAACTTTTACAATAGAAAAAATATAGCAGTCAAAATTAAAACTCATCTTAATTTTCAGAATTTTACATTACTTAATTTTTAACTATGAACCATTTTACAGCACTTGAAATATATATTAAATACATAAAAATAAAATATATCAATCTATATATAAACATAAAGTTTGGAAAAAAATTACTAAATCACATTTTACATAGCGTTCAAAGTTTTCTGTGACAGGCAGTAATCAACCTAAAATCAACATGAAATAGCTGTGCTTCTTAGACAACATAGCATTGATGATCATCTGATATAAATTAATTTCACGATTTTAAATGCTTGTAAATGTAACTTGTTTGATTTTACATAAACATTTTCTAGATACAATGTAATGTTATTCTCACCGCAAGAATTGGCTCTGTTGGCTCTTCTTTATCATTTTTATCACTGGCTTTACCTTTAGATGCTGCAGTTTTCTTTTTTGGCTTGAAAAAAGAAGGAAAAAATAGATAAGACTAAAATTACAAAAAGTAATGAAAATAAAAAATAAGTAAAAAATCTTATAGGCACTGTAAGTAAAACTTTAAAATAGTTAAAAGTGTAGTAACAGTAACCTGAAGCCAAACTTTTTTAGACCTTATTTTTCCAATACAGGTATCATTAGGAAATGAGACAAAATGGGTTAGGCTTTGACTTGGTTACCAAAACTTTCCTCATTTCCCAATAATATCTGCACTAAGGTCTAAAAAGGTTTGGCTTACTGTGCTTTTAATCTAAACTATGATCATTATGAAAAAAAATAAAAAATAAAAAATATAAAAATAAAATTTTAAAAAATCAATGTAAGCCAATTAATAAGTTTTAAAACTTTCTATTTTAATGAACTTTTAGGATTTAATGGAAATTCTATTAAATGCTTGAAAGCGACAAAAGACATCACATTCTTCCATTTTTTTTTCACCGGAATTACTATACAAAATTTACACTTGATCATATGATAAAAAAATAAAGCAAAATTTTTTTTAAATTAGTTAAAGAAAGCTCTCTACAATTTTTTCTAACATTATGGTTAACTTTTTTTCTTTTAATTAGGACATATTTGGTAACTTTTTCCAGTTTAACTGAAAAGTCAGGCATTTTAGAATACTGGAAAAGAGAAACAAATCTTACTGCAGATTTTGATGAAGCTGGGGCAGTTTGTGGTCGTTGAGTCTGAAATAAAAAGTTTTAAAAATAAACAATATTTCATTTCAATACTTTAACCAACTAATCACAATCCTGATAATCCACTCAAAAAATTAATTTTCTTATTATCACTCCTAATTCTGTGCTACTCTTTCCAATAATAAATATATTGAAAATATTATTGCTTTCATTTATATTGAAGATGTTTAATACGAGGTTACTAAAAAATTGCTCATTAAGTTTTTTTGTTAAATGGCTATCATTCAAAATGATCACTTGATAGTTCTGTGACAGTGACATGCATTTTTTTTATCATGAAAATTGATTTTTTATCATTTACTGATTCTTATACAGAAGATCGAAGAAAATATGCAATATTTTCAATATATTATGCTTCTTTAAAGAAAAATTACAATGTGACTCAAATGCAAGAAAAGATTTGCACAGTTTGAGAAGATGAGAATATCCTTGAATCAGAAAATTTAACATTTTACACAATAAAAATGAACTAATCTAATTTTCAAAATAATTGAATTTCTGTCCAGATAATGTTTTTATATCAATTGTAATGGTTCACCTTTAAGATTGCATGTAGGGAAGATGGTAGGTGAGAAAGAGTCTAATAAGTGAAAATTCAAGAACTTTTTTCTATAAAAAATCCTTACAATGAAAATGTTTTAACACTTAACTATTTGCTATAAAAAATACTAAGCTCCAAAGAAATAATACAAGTTCATGTACCTTGATTTTTTCAATCGGCCTGCTAACAGCTTTTGGTGCATTGGCTGGTTTTGATGGTGCAGGAGCTGCTACAGTTTTTTGATTAGGACGAGGTTGGCCATTTGGCAATAACAATACAGCCTTCTCACAGCATTCTTTTATCTGGAGAAAAAAAATATCAAAATTATTAAACAACAGTAAGGATTTTTTAAAATGTTACTTTACAGATGAGACAAACTTTATCTTTTCTAATTCATACATTTTAAGATAACAAAAATAGTTTAATTTTTCTTAAATTTTTTTTAATAAAAACTAAAAATTGCTAAGCTTACATTAAAGTGCAAAGTCAACCCATTTGTATTTAACAAGATGTTAATTTTTATAAAACTCATTTTTGCAAGGAATAAAAATACCTAATATAGTCCAAGCTTGTGAAGTGTTTTTCATCCCTTAAATTAATAGAATAAAGTTATATAAAAATAAATAAATAAATAAATAAATAAATAGGAGGAATTAAATCAATCCCATCAGAAAAAAAGTGAGAATTCTTACAAAGAAAAAAAAAACTAACTTACTTTTTGCTGCTTGAGGTTATCAACATCTGCAATGAATGGCATGATATTCTTCTCCCCAACCAGTTGCATAGCAATTCCAAGGGCTTCGAAAGATTTCTCACGAACTTCAGGGACAGGATCATTTATTGTCTAGATAAAAGATAAGATTTAAATTTTTCAATATTAAACTCTATGTGTTTCAAGGGAACACTGTCAAGTAAATAAAGCAACAATTTGCTAGTTTGCAATTATCAAAATGTCTATGGGTAGTATTGCAGAGTGGGGGGGAAAAAAACAAAAAATAGACAATTTACTTTTTGTCCAAGCAGTAATAATTGCTGTGCTTAAAAAATAATTGGGAGGGGTGTCAGTTTTGTACTATTTGGGATTCAATGAAGTAATTAAAAATATATAAAATATATTCACAACAGATCTAGCCATATACAAAGATCATTAAATAAGTTTCCAGACTTTTTTCGTATGGGCACTTTCATTGATAGTACACACATGAAACTCTAGTCCCCTTCGAAGTAATCTCCTCCGGCTGCAATGCACTTGTTGTACCGTTCCAATAACTTCTGGAAGGCCCCATGGAAGTCCTCTTGTGTGAGCATGTCAATGACCTTCGTCACAGACTCTTTCATCTCCTCAATTGTCTCATAACAACAGCTAGGATCTTAGTGAATAACCAAAAGTCACAGGGAGCAAGGTCTGGACTATAGAGAGACTGAGGAACTGTCTTGATGCCCATCTTGGTCAAATAGCCTGTGACAAGGATGGAGTTATGGACTGGTGCATTGTTCTGGTGGAAATGCCACTGACCCGATTTGAAGAGTGCTGGCCTCTTTCGATGGAATCTCTTCCTAAACTCCCTTAAAACCTCAACATAGTAACCCTAACCCTTTGGCCAATCAACTCTGATGTATTGACTTCCTTACTCCTCCCACACTTCCCATCATCCCTCACAGATATCCTGCCTTCCTTGAATCTCTTAGGCCACTCAAAAACTGATGCTTGATTCATGCATGATGGTCGAAAAGCAGTCTGAAGCATTCCATACGTTTTTGTGGCATTTTTTCCAAGTTTAAAACAGAATTTTATTGCATATAGTTCTTCTAAAGTGTCCTCACGTCCAGATTGCATTTTTGAAATTCACCAGCTGTGACAATCGGGCTTTAGTAGGATGTATTCCAATCCCTGCTGTAGCTGTTAATTTGAACCTGAAATCATAAAATTTGGTCAGTCATCTCATAAGATGTATAGCAATAATATACTGAATTTTCAAGAGTCTACGACAATTTTAAATGCCTCTACAAAAAAGTCTGGAAACTTATTGAATGCACCACGTATTTGGATGTGCCATGATGTAATGTAATCATTGTTGGAAATGGACACGGTGATAAGAGATCAAATCCTTGATGAGACTGTTTGCATTTCACACAGCACTAATACCCTTGGAAAAGGCATGAATCCAATTATTCTCTCTCCAGCTATGGATAAATAGTAGAGCAGACAGAGTTCTTTGGCCTTGGTTAGGCAACCAGTCTAGAAGAGGGAAAACTCTGAATTCAAACTTGTTAAACTCTGCTTAAAAACTGATCTTGTGTTGCATCCTGCCTGTGCAGAGGAGTTGGTAAATACATACAACATATCTAGAATACCAAAATGAACAAGTGAAAATTTACCCAAAGTCATATAGTTGCAATTTGTACCCTCATGGAATAAGTAAAATCATTAGAAATATTGCTGGAAGTTCACATTCTACTGTTGGTCTATTTTAAATATTTGTACATCTACAAAACCCTATGCTCTTAAATATATTTTAAATAAAAGACAAAATCAGCTAGGAAAAAAAAAGAAAAAAAAGGCCAACTTAAGACTACAGAGTATAACTAAATACATACATTATAATTACTAATTTACCCATTATGTTAAAAATTTACTAAGTCCAGTGAATATTTTGTAATTTATCTGTTAATCAGGTTATATAGTGACAAACATGCCAACTTGACATTTCAAACAATGAACAAGTGTCCACATCTAAGATCCATTACTTGAATGGATTGTAGTGGACTGGTTTGAATTGGAGTCATGCTTATCTTTTGATGGCAATTTTTCTTATCAATAGATGTCATCTTTATGATTAGCAGTAGTTTCCTGACTGAATTATTTGATCCTAGCTGTTCACCTATGAGGCTCCTTAGCCAGCATCAAATGAAATGTGCTTTGACCTACTTCTGGATTCATTCACCTTGCTTTTAGCATCCACTATGCAGCATTCCAAAGTTTCCAATGCTATTCACTTGTATAACTCGTATAAACCCTCTCCTGCCCTAGAATCTGATATTCAGTGACAAACCAAGATGACTGAATAATTGAGTTTCTATAGCACAATTAAGAATATTAATGAATTTTCTAGGAAGAATACATTCAAGGGTGCCTTTTTTTTAATCAGAAAGAATTAACAAACATAAACTTACCTTTACCAATGCAATGCAGTAAACTTTGAGTATTTTCTTAGGAAGTAGAGATGGAGTAGCTTTGGCAAACGTTCGGGCTAAAAATCCTGCAGTTTCAGCACGAATTGAGGGGTTTTTATTTTCAAGAGCTGCTACAATTTCTTCCAAAACAGATTCATAGTTTATCTAACAAAAAGCACAGTTTTTAATATATTAAAATCATAGATTTTTTTTATAAAGCTGGGTATAGTAATATAACAAAAATTCTTCAGAAAAAACTATTCAAAATTCATCCTTGTAAAAGATCTAAATACTCAAGAATAAGGTATTTTATCAGTGAAATGTTTCAAATAACATGTATACAGTATTTGCACACCTATAAATAATTTTAAAATAATTATCTACACTTATCAAGACATATAGATATAAGTGATGAATATTGGGTTGAAGACCACAAAAATATGGTCAGTTTTGCTTGTGAAAAATCAATCATAATCAAATGACAAGAAAAAAATATTACTGGATTAAAAACAATTTGTAGATAAAATACAAGTAAATCTAGGCATAATAAGGATAAAATTTTAAAATATTTAAAGTTCTAAAGTTATCAGAGAAAATTTAGAACAATTACAATATGCATGAAAAAGAGGGGAAAAGAAAATACTTACTGAAAAGAAAACTGCATCAATAGCTTCTCTCAAAGCAACCACAACAGTAAGTTTTTTCTCCTTGAATTTATCAAGGATTACACCAAAGCACTAAAGAGGGGGAAGCAAAAACAAAGAATTATTTTTATAGAAAATATTCAATATCTTAATTTTCATCTAAAAACATTCAGATATGTTATTTCCTTTTATATATTTATCAGGTGTGTATGACTTTCACAAACTATATTTAAAAACAAATTAGAAATGTAAAAATATCCTTAATTGTGTGTGGGTTTTTTTTTTTTGTTTTTGTTTTTTTGCAACAGTGCCAAATTTTTTCTTAAAAAAAACAAACAAACAAAATATCTACTTTCAGCTATTATAAATTAACTGTTACTGTTAACTGGTCACTTTCTGTGTTGTTTATGTTACTATCACAATCTATTATCTTATGTATCAAAAACATAATTATTTGTACCTTTGAGTTTTAAAGAGAAAAAACAAAGAAATAAAAGCTTGAAAACCTGTACAAAAGAAATAGCAGTTAAAAAAAAAAAAAAATTATGAGCATTTATTTCTCAAAAGGATTATTCCCCCTAAACCGTATATTTGTAGTACTTACAGACATCCATGGCAAAATATCCACATGAAAAAAGTTTTTAGATAAAATAAAAAAATAAACTAATATTTTTTTTTTTAAACCAAATCAATTTATCAGTTTTGATATTGAATAACTAAAATCCCAGTCTGTGATAGCAAAAAGAATTTAATCTACGGTTATCAATTTTATATTACAATAAATGGAAATTATTTTTTGTTTGCTTTTGCTTTTTATGTGGCTATATTAAAAAGATTCATGAAAAATTGAATATTTTATGCTAAAATAAAAAGTGAATTTTGAATTCTATTTGGTTTCAAACTGGTTTTTATTTTTTGCACATTGCATTTCATAAGTTAGTTTATCCACCACTAAATTATGGTTCCAAATCAAATCAAAGAATACCACAGACTAATGATGACAGATCCAAAACATGTCAGACCATAGTAATTGCTGAAGCACAAAGCAGAGGATTAGCACAATACAACCCATATAAATTGATCAAATGAAATTATTTCACAAAAAAAATTAATTCTCATAAGAGAACATAAAAATAAACTTACAAAGACTTATTGAGTTGTTTCTTTAAGGATTAAAAATCCAAAAATAGAAAAGACAAAAAATAAAGCATTTTCACTGTTAAATAAAAATAAATATTTATACTTTCATATTCAATAAAAATGCCAGACTTATCTAAAATTTATTTTGGTTTTCTAACTGATTATCGAGAAAACATTTAAAAACTCTTTTTGATAAAGTTATCAAACTTAATCATAAAAATTATTTTCTTCAATAATTCCACTTCAATTATTATTAGATGAAGAGGCTTAAAAATCAAACTCACCATATTTGCATAAGGTTTGAACTCTTTACGAAGACCATTAGCAATACCAGCTAATATCTTCCCTCCCAAAGCAACAAGCAGGACATTGGTGTCTTTGCCAATAACCTACAAAAATAGAAAAAAACATTCTGATAAAAAGAGAAAAATGATATAAATATATAATCAGTAAGATTAAAACAAAAGAATTTCAAACAATTTTTCGGTTTATTCAAAGTTGTTCAAGACAAAAACTTGTAGTTGTCTAAATTTCTGAGATGAAGCTTTATAATTTTTATTACTTAGAGTATTCAGACTATTGTCTTCATTGTTATATTCACATTTCAGCCAATGCATCCTTTCGCCTTCTTCAGGTGTTTCATGTCAAACTCAGGAGCCCACACAGGACTTTGAACTAAACCCTTTATTTAATCTATGGGGGTAGATTGTTATAATTTTGTTAACCCTGAACAGGTACAAGTGTTAAATTATAGTAAGTATTCCTTGTTATTTATCTGTAGTTGGGATACTTACTATATAGCTTAACACTTGTACCCATTCATGGATAGCAGAATTAGAACAATCTACCACTATGGATTAAAAGGTTTGGTTCAAAATTCTGTGTAGGCTTCCAAGTTCAACATGAAACACCTTATGAAGGCCAAAGGATGCATCAAACAAATGTTGTGAATATAACAATGAAAATGAAGACAATAGTCCAAATACTCTAAGTGATAAAAACTTGTAATTCTAAATCAAATATTGATTATCTATGTTGAACATGTAAAATTTTAGTTTATAAACTAGGTTTTAAAAATCATATGCTTACCTTAACAATCGATTTTATGAGAGAATTGTAGTCTCCAGGCTCTAGTTTGGGATTTTCTGACAATTTAAGAAGTGCATCCAAAGCTTCCTTACGCTCCTGCCACTTTTTGGCCTCCTGCAATGTAAAAAGGAAATATAAATCAAATACTACGATAAATAAAATATTAATTTTCGAATTCCATTACAATTCTCACATTTTGTTTACTTTTGTTTATTTAGATTTTTATAAACCTGTTTATCCTCAAACGAATTATATCTTCTTAATAACAAACAAGGAATTATCCTTAATTTCTTACATAAATCATTAAAATCTAAATGCAAAATGGTGAAAAGATTTTTCAAAGAACATTTTTAGAATGCAATGTTATAAAATTGTTGATACATCTGCAAATCAAAACTTTAAAAAAATTATCTTGTTTTAACAACAAATGATAATCAAATAAGCATTACTATCAGGTGATATTACCATTAATCTGAATGAAAGAATAAATAAAAATCTTTTATCCTTAAAATGAAAAATTCCATACAATTCCAAAAATAACATTCAGAGTAACATAACACAACATTTTGAACTTTAAGTGTTACAAAAAAAAATTTTCCGAAGATGTTTTTAAATTTTTCATAGTTTTAAAAACATGGATAATATAATAAGCCAAAACAAAGTTACATCAATGACAGAATGGATATTGCAAAAACCTAAACTACCTAAAATTCTTAAATTTCATAAAATGTTCAACTTTTAGATTAATCTTTCATTTCAATTGTTGTTTTTTTTATTGCAATACCCAGAAACACTACTGATATAAAATAAAGAATAACCTTCCAATGAGATCTGAACTTGCACTTCTCATCTTTAGGAATCTATTTCCATGCTAATTAAGGCCAACCTAAAGGAATCATCCAAATTTACCCACATTAAATATAAAATGAGTTGGCGACTAGTCGAGGGTGACTTGAAAGCTCCCTTTTCAATAGCTATTACACCAAGGTGTTGGGGAGGGCACTACTCCTTTCCCTGGATTGCGCCATTGCTATCAAGGGTAACTTGATACGTACTTTATAATGTGGAGTGTTAAGCAAGGAGGTAACAAGTACCATTTTTAAAGTCTTTGGTATGACACAATCTGGGATTGAACCCCGATTTCCTGGGCCATTGGGCTAATGGGTAGTGTTTGCCAATGGTCCCTGAGACCGGGATTTAGTCCCAGGTCGAGTCATACCAAAGACTCAAAAAATGGTACTTGATGCTGCCTTGCTTAACACTCAGCATTATAAGGTATGTATCAAGGGTAAAATGGAGCAATCCAGGGAATGGAGTTGTGCCCTCCCCTACACCTCGGTGTGGTAGCTATTGAAAAGGAAGCCTTCAGGTCACCCTCAACTAAGGTCACCAAGTTTACTTACATATAAAATAAACAATGTGACCATTTCTGTTAGTGTGTTTCTTAGTTCATGTCTGTACACTACATCTAGGATCAAAGTGTCACTCCTAACGTTTCTGCTCAGGATCAATATGTAATATCTATACCTATGGAAATCTAAATATATTAGAAAAAATATTTTTTAGAAGAACTTAAACTATTCATAACTGTTTTTTTATTCTTTTTGTATTTATTTTTGAGAAATTATTCCATTTTTATACTTTTCGAAATAACTGTATAATTTACATAGTTTTTAAAATAACAATAGGATTTTATACTACACTGATCCTCAACAGAATGTTGAGGATATTAATGCCTAAAATAAGTTTATTGTTAATAAAGAACTCCTGCAGTAAATATATGTAAACATGTTATTTAGTTTCTTTTCAAAGAAAAATAAATCTCATAGAAATTCAAATATATCCATAAATTTTTTCACTGGTAATAACTAGGTAATAACATTATTTCATCAAGCTTCAATTTTGTATACTTAGATTTTAAACTGGTAGTATTTGTTATAATGGGTTATAATTTTTTTTTTTAGATTATGTATTCTCAATTATGAATTTTTATCTAGTATTTCTTCCATCTAATTTTTGCTGCTTTTTATAGAGGCTTCCAAATCATTTATTTCCTATACAGTGCTTACTAACAATCATAAAATGACAGTTGCAGTAAAAAGTAACAGAAGTAAGATGAAAAAAAAACTAAAAAAAAAAATTAATAATAATTGACAATCCTTCAACTAAGAAATTCATTTTTTAAATTTTTCTCTTATATTAGATGGACAAATCTTTTTTCACAATATATCATCAACACTATCATTATTTCTAAATTAAGAACTCAAAAAAGTTGCAGAACATACTATTTTTTCAAAATAATCTTTCGGCAACATAGCCAATATATTGACAGGTTCTATCAGGTCATATGGGTCCACTTCTTCCTCAACTTGCATTTCTATAATAAACAAAAGAAAAAGTGACATAAGTCTCAAAAAATGAATTAAAAAATAAGAGAAATAAAGTTTGGTAACATCAACAATTATGAAGTTATTTTCTCAAACATCACACCTAATATTTGATTTATTTCATCTTATAATAACAAGGCACCCCCTTCCTTGTTACTGCATGAATATATTTTAATTACTTGTGGTGATGAGGTGGCACAAATGGTGATTATTAAAATAATTTGACCTGGCTGTTCATATAACTTGTGATATTGTAACAGTATTGACAAGACGGATTTTAGAAGAATGCAAATTATTGTGAATATCCAATAATCTAAATCATCATTTTTATTTGAAATACTGGCCATTTTTTAAGTAAGATAATTCTTTAGATTTTGCATGTGCTGTCACATTTTTTGCCTATGAGTGGAAATAGCAAATATTGAAAACATTTTATTGTTTATGCAGCCAAGGTCACTGAAATGGCTGCCTGCTGGCTAAAAGGTTTGTTTGAGATTTTGAAAATAGAAGTTGAGTTGAAAAATATTTCAACTTTAGGTTACAGATTAAATTTTAGGAAATAACTTCTCACCCCAACTAGAAACAAATGCAGATCAGAGCTTATGAGGAAATTGCCTTTTCACCCAACCTATCTCATAAGAGAATTGGATTAGATGGCCAGGGCCTAATTTAGTATATATACTTGCTCAATTTGTCTCTTACAAGAGTTGTGGACAAATTGCTGCAGAGAAGCATTGTTAGAATTCTGTTGTGTTTGCTGAAATCATAGTTTCATAACAATCCACTGACTTATCATTCTAAATGATAACATGTTACAACTTTTCAATGTTGGGTTCATTGTTTCTTTACCATTATTCAATTTTATTATTAAGTTAATCACTATTGTTTTCATTTTTCCAGCAAGTAAAACTTTTCTTCAGCTTGAATCACAGATTTCAAAATATAGCAGCTCACCAAAAATCAAAGAAAAATTAACTTTTCTTCAAAACGAACATAACTAATACCAAAATCCACTGGATGCTTAGACCAATAGATTGAACATTAATTTCATTAGTCCAGTTTATCCCTGAAATCAATAAGGACAAAGAGGCACCTCCAATCCAAGAAATAAAGGCCACATTGGAGTTGCACACCAAAGAGAGTGGAAAAGATAGAAAGCAGGTTCATACAAGAGATATGGATGATAACTATGATTATATTATGTTTCAAAAATTTTGATTTACAACTGAATAGTTGTAAAAATTGGTATTATACTTCAAGTCAAAGAGACAACACCTTTCCATGGATAGAGTTCCAAAGTAGCAAATAGAGTAAGAAAGCTTAATTTTCTCAGGTACCAAATTGATAACTTACCTTGATATACTCTAAATTTCTAAAAGTAATTGCTAAAAATCAAAATTTAATCTTTCAAATGCCATTACATATATTTTTAACTTAAGCAAAATGGTCACACACAGTCACATTATCACAAGAGATAAACCCAGAAGCGTAAATATACTGTGTTTTTATGAGAGAGAAAAAGTGAGTGAGTGAGTGTGTGTGTGTGTGTGTGTACATAAGCACATGCTAAGGATTTAGGTCTAAACCATACAATTCTTAAAGCATCAAATGAGAAATTGGCTAGAGCTAGTTTATATAACATAGGTATAAAAGCTGACCCTACTTTCAAATCAAGCTATTAAATGCAGTAAACTATAAATTTTGGAAAAAGAATTAAAAGTATTTAAGGTCAACAAAAATATATAAAGAGAAAAGTTATCAAAAGATATGTACAAAATGTTTAAAAGTGTAACAAACAAAAGAAAAACAGAACTGTTAATTTCCAGTAGTAACCAAGAAAAAGCTACATAGATTTACAGTAGTTATTGAGCAATGAAAACATTTCTTCTAATATAATATTCAGAAACAATACCTAAATAAAAAATGTAAAACTTCACTAATTACTGATACTACCTATAACCCATTAATACTCATTGCATTTTCATAGAAATTACATATAGCTTATCGGACAGTAATATTAAATTAATTTTGTTCACCCAAAAGTATGAAAGTGGGGGGGGGAGTCATGATAGTGTGATACTATGAAGACCTCCTGGAAAAGATCAAAGAAATCTGTCGGCCAAAATGTGATAGGAAGCACTAAAACTTTTCCTTCAGTAAATTGTGGAGTGTTCATTTCAAGGATGTCCCCAACTACTTCAACTACCAAAGATAAATCATTATAATAGAAACTCCTCTAATTAATCCCATTTCTATAGAAGACTTGCAACATTAAAGACTGCTACCAACTTGATAACCATCTTATGGTCACATGCCCACTTCCATCTTGAAAGTGGTAATGATTGATATCTTGTTGATTAGAACCAACCAAAAAGCAAGTTCCAAATTTTGGATATATCACTGACTTTGGGTGAAGTTTGGGAGAATTAATTTTTCATTGAAGACATTATCAGAAGAAAAGAAAGGGAAAAGAAAGATTAATTCCAGTTTTGGCAACATATGATAACTTATCTTAATGTCCCAAAAACGGAATTATTTGGGGCGGGGGGCCCAACATGATAGCCACCAGCCACTGAATAAAAAATGAACTATACAATTTACTATGCACTTGTAATTAATGATAGTGTGGCATGGGTATAAAAATCAGTTTTGATCAGACTGGGGGGGGTCCTAAACTTTTGCATGTCTAAAACCTTTCAGTTCAGAAGAATTTTTTTAAGCACTCAAGTATCAATTAAATGTGTACTGGTTTATAATTTAAAAATAAATAAACACTTAATAGATAATTGCTGAAGCTAAGAACCTACATACCACTAGTTTCCCCATCTCCTGATGAGGCACTTGCCATTTGGCTCTCCATTTTGGCTTTTAGATCTTGTTGTGATCGCATGAACCTAGTTTGCATTGGCTTTTCATCAGGAAGTTTTTCAAATTCTGCTTCAAACTCTTGGACCTATAGAATAAAGACAAAATAAAATGAGTAAACTTATGCATATTATTTTCAATTTACTGTTTATATGAACTAAAACATTCTCTATAGAACATTTTCTATTTATTAAGATCAAAATGCATCTCAATACACAAAAAAGTATTTAGTAACTAAGCTAAGAGAAATAGCTAACTATTACACTATATTGAATTTAAAATAACTCAATAAGTAAAGATAAATAAATTCATTAAACAATCGTAATCCAATTTTTGTATGTATGTTATTGTAACAGAAAACATGTTACATCACAGCATGAATATTGTTATTGCTATTGCACTAACAATTGCCATGAGAATAAAGTGCTTACTTCAAACATCACAAAATTTGAAAGGAGATAACTATAATGTAATTATAACATAGCTCAGTTTATTTATTTGCAACTAATAACATAAATTTTATGAATAGAATGTAATATAGAATTTAATGAAAAAAATTATTATTTTAGATTTGTTAGATTTTCAAAATATACTTATACAAAAAAATCTTAACAGTTGATTACACATTTTATAAAACTAAGCTATAATCTAGAAGGTCAATACTGTTACCAAAAATTATTTGAATAACAAAGCAATTAATTATAAAAGCTACCAAAAAAAAGATTAAAAAAAAAAAAAAAAAAAAAAAAAACATTTATAAAAATCTGAAAAGACCAGATTGTAAATGAATAAAAAAAACTGATACAATTTGATTTTTTGAACTGAATAAGCAAGTTAGTTATCCACCATTAAGCAAGAATTAAGTTAGCCAAGAAATAAAGTATAATTTAGACAAATGGTAAATAGCATCAAAATGATATAAACTGCCGTTATTCACATGACAAAATGTCATGTAATATTGAGAAAGAGATTTGATGCATATTACTGAAATTTGTTTCTTAAAAAGGCTTTACTGAAAATTATATTTTTAACCATGCCTTTACAGAAGGGATACTAGCTTCCCCTAATAAATTTAAATTAGAAAATTAATTGAAAAATTTTAACTTCAAAACAAGCAACTGAAAAATTTAATAACTCACCTGGATTGGCTTGAAGTTGGAAAATTGCGGTTTGATAGCGGCACCAACCCATCGATAGATCTCTATGACCAACTGTTTAGTTTCTTCCCTTACTGTTTTGTCTCGATCATCCAGTAATTTAGCCAATACTTTGATAATGGGTTTTACCTGGATTACTTTAGAGCCAAACTCTCTGCAAATAGAAATAAAAAACAAGCATGTTCATTTTTAAACAAGCTTAAGGTTAAACCTAAGTTAATATATTATTTTGGTTGTGATTTTTCGGACTGTTGTCCTCATCTTTATTGTGGTGAATCGAAACAACATTTAAGCTGCTGTATACTCTTGCCTTCTTCAGGTGTCCCCTGTTTATCTGGGCATAGAAATGATTCAGCCTGGGAAATCATTTTTAAAGTTTGACTGTTAATCAAAAAAAGCATTCAAGAACATGAAGATCTTATTGTCACGAGATGGCTCACGGAGACGAAGAGGTAGGACTGATACTATCCTCCCGTATTGAATGAGAGTATCAAGCAGTCAAAAAGTGACCACTAGGAAGGAATGAGGGTCACACAGAAGACCAGATGTTCACACTTAGTGAACTCAGGTCGCCGGACATCGGAAGGGGAAAGAGAGAGAAGCCAAATGATTGGCTGGGACCCCAAAACGGAAGTGGGGTTCCCTTCCCCTCAGCGGAAGTAAATAGGAAAAAAGATAGTTTTTGAGCAAGGCTCGTGGCAGACGGACCATAGCCATTTTACTCCAGGTTAAAGACAAAAGACTAACTGAGACACGAAGGACTCCAAAATCCTTCAGGCCAGTACTAAAAACAGAACAAAGTCTATTAGCCCGTGAAAATTCTCCAGTGGAACCCCATCGAAAATAAGATAAGTAACTTTGGGACATTTTTCCTTTACACCCAAATTTTGTTTACCACTCTCTCTCTCAATTTGAAGAAGGATAAAAGCCAAGAAAAGACATTCATATTCATGGACTATCCAATTATATGTTTTGACACTTTGAACGTATATATATAACCGTAGTAAAGAACCTATGTATTTTCATTTTACCATGTGGTCTATGTTGTTATTCCATGCTTTCCTTTCAGCCTCTATTCGCCTTATATTATCTCGCTTAGAACTGTCCTATTAATTCCTAAAGTATCACACGGGAAAACCGGAGTTGCCGACTACTACAATATTAATATTATTACAACTAAAACCTATAGGCTCGTAATCTTCCATTATCTCGGGGAAAGAAGAAAGCGACCTGGTGGGTGTGTGATAGTGTGAAATTTGGAACCCCTTGCCAGCGGCGGTCAGTCTGGCCCTAAATTATTCCCTCACGTAATATGCCAGTTCTTATCTGCCTGAGAGAAGAACTCTGAACAGGACTTATTTCTGTAGGGGATCAAGTGCCAACCCGCCCCGTCTTCACACATGCGAAAATAAAGTCCCGTTTGGGGATTTTAGTTCGATTTGCCGTCACATTATTCAAATAATGACATCATTGTTTTTCTTGCCTACCAATCTGAGAAGCATCACAAGAAGTTTCATGAGAAATATCATGAGATGAATTTGAAACGTAAAATCCACTGGCATCGGTTATTCCTCATATATTTTAAAGTAATTTATTTTTTTAAAAATTTGATTAGGTCTTTTTAGTTATTATCAATTGAAGAGGTCAAATCAAATTGTTTTTAAAGTATATTACTTTCAATAAAGATGTGGACAACAGTCCAAAAATTCACAACCAAAATAATATGCATCAAGCCTCATCTCAAAAATTCAGACAGTTAAGTTAATATAATTAGATGTAATGATTGATAACTGACCAATCATAAAAACAATAGTGATAATGGTAATTAAAAACAGCCAAGATGTTCTAAAACAACTATTTTGTCAAAGGAATGAGCAAAGCAGGATGGAATTAATAACAAAAAGAATTGTTGTTTTAGAAAAACATTAGAAACTACTTAGGCAAGGAATTATATTTCAATATATTAGTGGATTATTTGATATTCAAACAAAGAATATTCAGACCCCAATATCAGAACCAATTACTATCACTGCTCCATAATAGTTGTTATATTGAGGGTATGAAATATATATGCAAATAAAATAAGTATTATAGGACAGAGGTAGCATTAAGTAATGTGGATTATTTATTATTTTTTTTTACTGTTGTAATATTTTAAATCAAAAGAAACCTTGGGGATAATTGAAAGAATGGTTTTCCTATTAACTTGTGACAGTATGTTTGGAAGGTTATGAACCAGTTAACCAGATTGTATCACATTATTTTCAATTATAAAACTAAATGGAAAGATGCATCAAATATCCTCATAACAAGATGTAATAGTTGAATAGTTAACATTAAGTTGATGCAAAAGTTACCAGCATTTTTTCAGAAAATCTTTTCTTGATATAAATTTATAGCATCATTATTCAGTTATCAAAATATTTTCCCAGGATTTTTATCACCTCACACCATCTTTCAGCTAAATTATACATTCTATTATAAAAGAATGATTCCTGCAGAGATTAAGTGAATTCTTAGATAAATCTTTTTTAGATATCATAGACTTAACATGATTGTTGATATATTTTGAAATAACATGTAGAACTTCATTCTTATAACTTTTTTCAATATAAAGACACGCAAACAACAAGTTGACATCTTTGCTGTCAACCAGAGACGGATACACACACACACACACACAATTCCAATCCTTTATTTGTTAGTGTTGTTCGGTATCTTCTCTGGTTTAGGGTTATGCGAGTTTGGGGTAGGGGGTTTCATCCATGATTATTGTGTGTATTCTACGAGCTAGAGTGTAATAAATGGATTTTATACAGTTTTTGGGGTGGTGGTTTTTGAAGTGCAGGTATTGTTGGTTTGGTTTGGCAACCTTTAGCTGTTCCTAGGGTCTGGATATAGTTAATGTTATTGAATTGGAGAGAGTCATTATTAAAGATTATTTCTATAACATCTATGATAAATATATAAATATCTTATATTTTAAAAAGTATGGTGGCACAGAGTGAAAAAATGTTTTGTTTTTTCCTATCTGTTTGAAGATCGAGATGCCCTCTTCTCCCACATGTTAGTGCTCAAAAACACATTCAATTTTTCATAAGTCACCCTAATCAAACCCATACCATGCAAAACATCCCAAAGACTACTAGAATCTGCGGTCATCTCCAAAACAAACCATATAAAACAACATCCAAGTTCTTACCATATATATATATATATATATATATAGATATGTGTAAGGATCATTAAATAAATTTCCAGACTTTTTTCGTTTGGGCACTTTTACATACATGAAACTCTCGTCCCCTTCGAAGTAATCTCCTCCGGCTGCAATGCACTTGTACCGTTCCAACAACTTCTGGAAGGCCCATGGAAGTCCTCTTGTGTGAGCATGTCAATGACCTTCATCACAGCCTCAATTGTCTCATAATGACAATTTCTGAGCTTAGGGAATAACCAAAAGTCACAGGGAGCAAGGTCTGGACTATAGAGAGACTGAGGAACTGTCTTGATGCCCATCTTGGTCAAATAGTCTGTGACAAGGATGGAGTTGTGGACTGGTGCATTGTTCTGGTGGAAATGCCACTGACCCGATTTGAAGAGTGCTGGCCTCTTCCGATGGAATCTCTTCCTAAACTCCCTTAAAACCTCAACATAGTAACCCTAACCCTTTGGCCAATCAACTCTGGTGTATTGACTCCCTTACTCCTCCCACACCTCTCATCATCCTTCACAGACTCCCTGCCTTCCTTGAATCTCTTATGCCACTTAAAAACTGATGCTCGATTCATGCATGATGGTCGAAAACCAGTCTGAAGCATCCCATACGTTTTTGTGGCATTTTTTCCAAGTTTAAAACAGAATTTTATTGCATATTAATCTTCTAAAGTGTCCGATTGGATTTTTGAAATTCACCAGCTGTGACAATCAGTCTTTCATAGGGTGTATTCCAATTGCTGCTGTAGCTGTTCCTTTGAACCTGAAATCATAAAAATTGGTCAGTCACCTCACAAGAGGTATAGCAATAACATACTGAATTTTCAAGAGTCTACGACAATTTTAAATGCTTGTACAAAAAAAGTCTGGAAACTTACTGAATGCATCTCATATATATATATATATATATATATATATATATATATATATATATATATATACACACACACACACACATACACAGTAACCTCCTAAGGCCCCCTTTTCAACTTAGCCTTGGTTTCAGACTTCATGCCTCAGCTATGAACTAAGAGTGAATTTTTCCTTGCCTTTTCATCTGGGTCATTTTGAATACTATCTTGCATGGCTGATTGTTATAGTCTCCCAGCCCCTTTTGGCCTTGTCTGTTGGGTTGGGGCTACTGCTGATTTTGGTCATGTGACCCTAGTGTTGTTGCCAGTCTATCAGAATGAATCTGGCCTCAAACAGAGTGACACCATGCCTAAACATTTCTCCTGGGACAAAGAACTAACAGGTAACCTTTTTACTTGCTGTACTCAACTTTTTATTAGGGTTTTGTTACCCTATTTCTTGTCTTTTATTTTCATCCCTTTCTTCTCTTGAAGGAAAAGGGGTGCAACGTGGTATGCTAGAGAGAGGGAGGGGGAGGCCAATCCCCTTACCCTGCTATATTTGAATCAACAGGCATTAGGACTGACCACTAAAACGATAAGAGAATAAAGGTCAAAGCTGCTCGCACTCCATGACCTGTAATCTGTTGGACAAAGAAAGGAATCCAGATCACTCGAGTATCGTAACTGGATGAAATAGTGGGAGAAGGAAAAAGTCAAATGATTGGCCCATAGACCCTTAGCGCCAAAATGCCATTTTTCCGTTAGATAAATTTGGAAAAGAATCTTTAGTTTGGGACAGAAGTCGGTGAGAGAAAGATGCCACTTTACAGCCAACTCCAGGGAAAGTCTCCCGTAAAAAGAGTCGAACCAAGTCTTTGGACAGAAGTCAGCAGAAAAAGACACTGATTCAGCCGATTCCGGTGATGTCATTCGCCCGTAAAAAAGAGAGAAAGGAACCTGAAACATTAAACCTCGTCAAAGATAAGTACAACTTAAACTGTTTTCCTTCAATCCTTCGTAAATATTGGGAAGTTATATGTATTCAAAAAAAGAAAGAGAGAAACCGAAAGGATTCTGTTTCATCATTAGCAAATTAGTGAATGAACTTTGTTACATGCTTCAGTCCGGTGACTTAGACATTTTCTCAAGTAAAAGAAAAAGAAAAAAAGAAAAAGAAGAAAAGGACTGTTGGAGACATTTATGTTTGATACTTCCTGTTGGCTTAATATTGCCGGTATCTTAAAAAGAAAAGAGAAAAGAAAAAGGAACTGTTTCTTAAATCTTATTATTTGTTTGGTCATCGCCTATTAAAATTTTGTTATATTCTAAATGCACCCTTGTGTTGAAATCTATTGGCCTCGTTAAAACATTACAAGTGAATTTTGGAAATTTTGGCTACAGTTAATATTTTCTAACCCAGAGGTTTGTTCGTTTGCTATCTGAGGGGGTAGGAAAATAAAGGACTTGGTGGTGTATGTGAAAGTGAATTGGCACCCTCTTACCAATGTCTGAGATCAGTCTGGCCCTAAATTAACTTCCACATTATTTGCCGGTTTACCATATGCCCAAAATAGGAGTCTTGACTGGGACTTATTTTGCGGAGTGTCAAGTGCCAAACTGCCCTCAACGTCACATGCGCATAAAATGGACTCTTGTCCTGGGATAATTATTTATGCAACCTCACACACACACATATATATATATATATACGTACACACACACACACACACACACTTATCCACTGCATCATTCAAATAAACCAACTGTAATCTTGCATATTAACAGTTTGATTCCAGCAGATCATAATGAAGAATTTTTTTTAACCCCATCATATAAAGAACCTTTTCCCCACATAATATTCCATTTTATTGAAAACTATTTTGGTTGGTTGGTTGGTTTCATGACATATCTAACCTTTGTTGAATTATCTAATGCTGGAATCCGTTTTTTGGTTACCCTGTTTTTTTAGTGGGGAGAGGAAAGTTGCAAGTAACTAATAATCATTTGTAAACAATTACAGTTGCAAGTAACTATTCTTAATACAAATAATTTGCACAGTTAAATGGCTTCAAATATTTTTTAAATAGATTTATTTGACCTAAAATTGAAACCCTAACAGATACAGTCAGTGTGAATTTGAGAGTGATAACAATGAAGTGATGAGTTTCCTAAATGGAGCCTCACCATTAGATGCAATTTAATCAAGACACCCATTTTTGGTAGGTGGTCTTTACCTCTCTGCAAGGAATGCAGCCAGCATATTCTAAGCCTAGCCAACAGGAGAATGCTAGTATGAATCTAACCACAATTTTCTTCACTTTGGATTTTTATAATAACTATATTTCATCCCAAGTGATTTTATTGACCAAAAATGACTTCTATATAGAAGAAGAATTATTTAAAATGTTCCTTTCTCTATTAAAGAGTTTCCTAGTCCCTGAATTTTTCTCTCAGATGTGTAAATGACATATTTTTACTTTAACATACTACAACTGAATGGGAAACTATTTTGGAAGGTATGTTTTTTGTTGTTTAAGTTCAAGTTGATAAGTCATGATTTCAACAGTCAATATGAGAGAGAGAACATGATATATCCAAAACCTATTATATTTTAAAGAAAATGTTTCAAAGTTTTTCACATAAACAAATTTGTTTTAATTAGTAAAACTGACTAAAAATCAGAAATTAGCATATACATTAATCACTTTTCATCCAATCAGTGATACCAATGCCATAAGAATTGAAATCCTCATTACTCTGTATTCATATTAATAAAATAATGTGAAAGTTAACAAAAATATATAGTGTATTTGTGTACATGGATATAAAGGAAATATAACTCAGTAAAACAGCAAATAGGAATTTACTAGATTTACAATCAAAAGGCATGATTACAAGAAAATCATTATTTTCCATCATTACTACAATAAGAACTTTCAGCTATGAGATAACTATCACTATTGTTGGCAAATCATTTGATATATTGTATTAAATTGACTTATGTTTCAAGATAATGGTGAGAAATATCTAAAATATTTAAGTATATTAGAAAATATAAAAGGGCCTACCTCAGAGCTCGAGTAAGAGCCATGATACAACCAACTACTATTTTTGGTTGCTTATTTTCAACACCTTTCAGCAGTTCTTCCTAAAAAAGAAAAAAAAAAATCAAATATTAATTCATTCGTTTTAAATGACAGTTATAATACAGAATATTCCTTATAAATAACAATGGTAAATAAGTAGTTATATTGCAACCTTTTTTTATATTGATGTTATCTAAAACTATAAAAGGAAAACCAGTTATGAATTAATATAACTAGTATTCTTATCTATGTTTCTATGACAAATATATTAGAATGATAGATACTCAATCATATTAGAAAGTGTGCAAGATAAAAGAAGTGGCACATATAGGTTTAATCAACAATTAGTGCATTTAGAGTTTAGAAATTAATATTATATGATAAGTAATGCTCTAGAGAATAATAAAGTATTAGAAGCTTCCATACCAAACGATGGCTTAGAGTTCCTCAACAAACTACACAAAAAGCTGTATATGTGCTCATTTTTTCTTTGTATACAGACAATACAAAACTCAAGGATAGATAAATCCAATAAAGACCTCAAGAAAAATCAAAGAATACACAAGTCAAAATAAATACTAATGGAATGACATTGATTGATTGATTTTAATGGCATGTCAACCTATCAGGGGTTATTTTATGCCTAGAAGTTAGGGAATTGCATATATTGTACATTTATATTTACATTTTTTGAGTAGTTTATTAAGGGCTTTTGCACAAAGTTATGATATCAGTTATTAGTATCAAATGCAAATGATTTTGTAACAGATCTATTTGACCCTAACAGGTATTACCACTTCAGAAAGAGTGGACCAGGGTGTAATGGCAATGAAGGAGCATTCCACACTACCCAGTTCCAGAAGTGGAGCCTTTGTTTTTGGTGGGTAGGTCATACCCTTATGCATGGGGATACACAATGTATTCTAAACCCCACCTACAAAGTGATGAAATGTCATTTAATGATAAAAGCTTAAAACATACAAAAAGTTGTTTAAACTAGAGAAATCTCAATATTTTTAGAGTAAAGACAAGTGTCTTTGATCCATTTAATTTACTAATCTAAAGAAATAGTCCATATATTTAAATCAAACAAGAAACTATGCAACTTACAATAAATAAAATTAACTTGGGAAGTGCTTCACTGTAATTAAAGAAAATCAGATACTTCTTAACTGAAGGTAAATTTGGTCATAGAAATAAGATTTGTTATTGAAGTAGTATAAAACAATTTGGCTAAAATTACCAGTACATGTTTGAAAATAATACTTTGGTTTATGAAAATAAACTTGTTGACTAATATTTACAATATTAAATATCTAAGCAGAAAAAATAACTTAGAACTAACAAACCTGCAACATCTTGAATAGACACATCAAATTTTCTACATAAAACAATGATTTAACTACAGTAAAACTGTTTTATAATTAAGACTAAACTACCATCAACATTTACATTTTTGTTTTGTTTTTTTATACTTAATAGAAAATTCATATGGTATGAAAAGGAAAACAAATAGCAAACTTTTTAAATGGACTACACTATTTCCCAGTGTACAACAACTAACTTGGCAAAGAATATTTAGGTCACCCTGCCTTAAAAATAAAATTAAAAAGGAAAAAAACTGTTATAAACTTTACAGCTTTTTCCCCCAATAGAGTTTTGGTTAAATATTCTAAGTTACTAGATATTCCCTTGAACTACTTAAAGCATGCAACTAACCTTATAAACACTGGTGTATTTACATTCATAGATAACCTGTACTAGTTACTTTGCAAGAATTTAAGCTAGTTCACAAACTATCACATTGTCAAAATGGTTTATACCTATAAATCTATCACTCATAGAACCAAATATAACTTATATTGATACTTGAACTACTTAGTACATAGTATTTTGATGTTAAGCTTATGTGTCTTGGTAGCATTCTCAAATGTACCAAAGTTTAAAAATAACATTCATTTAATTCCATTAGGTTCTGCCTCCAATTTATTATTACATTTACAACCTCACTACAGGACATAAACAATATAACACCATAACTCCTTTTAAAAACAGCTGTCTGTAAACATTAGGGATCATTCTGTATTTACATTTTACATAATTAAGAATGTTCAGTTTGTTGGATATGAGTTAAGCAAACTTTTTCTTTACTGTAGTCATTATAACTTCTGTGTTCAAAGCATTCCAGTCAACTGAATTATTACAGTGCTCTTCTTACCAAACAACAATGGTCCCTTTTGTATCTATAGCATCAAGATAACATGATCTTTCAAATTAAACAGAGGTTTTGGACTTAAATATTTAGCTGATGATTCATTTATACATATATATCATTTTTTAAATATATCTAACCTTGATTTTTAATAATCTAATCATTTAAAATTATATATATATTCTGGGATCATCAGGAAAGTGGTATTATCAAATTAGTTAGTTTAGATGTTAGTCTAATACTGGTAACTTTTACTCCTTAGCATACCCAAACCCATTTGGATATAAGATACAAGGTAATTATAGCACTATAGTTTGGTCCAGTTACCAGGACCAAAAAATAGGCTTAATATGTTTGCACAGCACCGAATGTAGTACCACCAACTGGCCATGGGTTTTTAGGGTCGAATCCTGGTAACTGTGCCAAATGTGGCCCTATAGTTGTCACTATACTTTTACTTTAGTCTTATCCTGGCAATGGCACCAAATGCGTTTTCAAATAACCTGTCCATCACTTTTTTCTGTGCACATGCTGTACCCAAAAGGTCCACAGAAAGGGAATGACACAACCCATCCAGAACCTTCTCCTCCTCCTCCTCCAGTCGGGGTGATCCATTGGAAAAAAATCTGCCTGGGTGTCAGCAATTCAAAAACAAGAAGAACCGTCTGTCAACAATCATTTATTGTTCGATGTTCAGACTGCATACAGTAGCATATGAGAGAGAGAAAATCTGTAAGGGTCGATGAATAGACACAAAGAGACACGTACCCGCCAGACCTCCAGCCTGACCGAACTTTGACCGCAAACTTACAACTGACAACTTTTTCAAAATTTGCTCATTTTTATTTAAATTCAGGATAGAGGGTGATGTTTTCTTGCTAAATTATTGTGTCATCCCACACTTGTCCCAAATTCACTGTTTTCATTTCCCTAATCAAACCTGTGACAAGACATGAATCCATTTTGTTTACATTTTGCTCTTCCTGTGTTCATCGTATGTACTCGCTTAAACTTTTCAATTTGACTCACATTTCTGCTCAAAGATTGCCCTAACCAAACCAGATGATAAAATAACTCACATGGCAAACTGGGTTACATTCCCCCCTCCCCTTTCATAGAAAATCAAATTTTATCAAAGACAAAAATTTATTTAAAGTTATATGACTATATCTAATGATTTTTCTTTTTTTTTTCTTCTATACCTTTTCTCCTTCACAATTTGTAATAAATCTGTAAATTTTCTCTCTCTCTCTCTCTCTGTGCAATGATGACCCAAAAATATACAATAAAAACAATTCCAAAGAACATAAAACAAAAGTACATGAAATCATTAGTACTGTCCAAAATAAATTTAAAAAACAAAAGTCAAACAAGGAGACTGTTCATATCGTTCTTTTTTTTCTCTTTTTTTCGTCATTCATTATTCTTTTTTTCTTAGTTTCATGTTCTTTTCATTCTTTTATCTCTTTTTTTTTTATATTTTTTTTCTTTTTTAACTTTGCTCATACTAAAATTTCAAAATGTCTATTTTACCTATTATGAATCACTTCTTTCTTTTTCTCTTTTCTTCCAAAGCTATGACTTAATGTCTGTTTCAATGTGGTAATCATTATGTATTTTCTTTCTGACTTCTTTCTTTTCTAATAATTTTTCTATACACGTATCTATATTTTTCAGTACAATTGCTCATTCTCTGTATATCTGTCTTCTCTTTCAGATAACCTAAGTTAATATTAGTTAGCACACGCCCATTTTCCTTTTTTTTTTTCCTACAAATATCTCCTGAAAATAAGCATGGCTCACATCCAGCCAAGATTTCCCTCCTCTAAGCACGATTGAAAACAGAGTCTGTAATTTTCCAGTGCATACCATGAGACATGCCAAGACTCCACACATATATTCCTTAATCTCCGATCCCCTTTTTCAAAATTTCCTCTTCAAAACATGGGTGCAAAGTCATAACTTCAACAAACACATTAGTTTGGTCTCTTCCCAACACCCCACAATTTCTCAACCTCAGTTTCAAGGGAGACCCTCATAAAATGCTGGCCTGTAACTAGTATCACTAGTACCTAAAAATTCTCGATCTCTTATAGGGAGACTCCCACAAAACCTTTTCTGGCTTCTACCAGTACCCAAAAATTTCGATCCCATCACAGGAAGACTTTCACAAAAACCTTTCCAATACAAATGTTTTGTCTCAAACACTGACCCTTCACCTAACTACAGATCCAAAGGCACATGCATATCATCTTGACAACATTCCATGGCAGTCTTGAATTACCTGGTTGCTGAGAATCAAACACAAACCAGAGAAAGAGATACCAATCAAATCACTACATGTACAATTAGCATTTACAAGTTACTACAAAATTTCATTCATAAATAATTTTGTTTACATTATATAATGCATTTTCTGTCCCCTATTAAAATTTCGTTTACATTATATACATGCATTTTCTGTCCCCTATAAAAATCCATTCATAAAAATTTGTTTACTATCAAAGTCTATTTATGAAAAATTAAAAATTCTAATTTGAAACTCTGTTTTGAAAAACTTGTCATTTTTTTGACATATCACAGAAACAATATTTTCTGCTGTTTAAACGACAACTATCTGCTTGTCTTCCTTTTTTTTTTCCTTCTCTTCCCTTGCCTCTGGGAACCCAAAATCTAGTAGTTTCTCTATCAACTCATATGTAAAATATACCAGTCTTTATCACAGATTTCCAATTTTCTTTTTATAATTATTTAAATTCTATTGGACAACTCATAAAATCTTGAAAGACAGATATAACTAAAAATATACTTTTTTTTTTTGAGAAATGAGCAATTGTACCTACCCTTTTGACTTTTTTTCAGTTTCTTCATTTTCAATTCTGTAGATGTGTTGAATTGTTTCTTTTGCCATTGATTTTCACTCTTCAGTCCTGGGCTATCTGTATTTTTCGGGGGTTTTTTCTGTTTCTTTCAAGGTTTTCATTTTCAATTCTCTTGTGTCAAATTTTTTCTTTGTCTTTCATACTTCACTTTCTTTTTTTTTTTTTGCTTGGGTCAATCAGTAAACGTACAAGTTTTTTTCTTTTTCTTTCTTATTCCTTTTATTTGAGGTTAGTTAGCAAGCATATTTTTCTTCTTTATTTCACTTTTTCTTTTTGCTTGGAGTCAGTCAGCAAACAGCACTTTTTCCTTTTGTTTGAGGTCAGTTAGCAAACAATATTTTCCCCTCTCTTTCTTATTTCACTGTTTATTTTCTCTCTCTCTTTTTGTCTGTGGTCACTTAAACTTTTTTCTTTCATTGGTGGTGGTGGGGGGGGGCTATGCTTCATGTAACACTGTGGTTGTGCTTTTTTTGTTTTTTTTGGGAGTTGAATTCTTTTTAAGTACAATTTTTTCCTTTGTTATTTCTTTCCATTTTTTTGTCTCTGCCACTATCTTTGATTGTCCTGCGTTTAACCTTCAGGTTCAAAATCAACCACGTCTTGCGGGCATATCTGTGCCGTGGGCTTTCTGGGTCGAATCCTGGGTCTTAAGGCACCAAATATAGATCTATAGTTTGGTACAGTTACCCATACCAAACAATATGCTTAATATGTTTGCACGTCACCAAATGTAGTACCATTACTTAGCCATGAGTGTTTAGGGTCAAATCCTATTTATGGTTGCGCTGTGGATTTTTAGGGTTGAATCCTGCATCTGGCTGTGTCATGGATTTTCAGGGTCAAATCCTGGTAACTGTGCCAAATGCAGCACTATAGTTGTCACTGTACTTTTACTTTGGTCTTATCCTGGTAACACCACCAAATGTGTTTTCAGATAGCCTGTCCATCAATCTTTTCTGTGCCGATGCTGTGCCCAAAAGGTCCACAGATAAGGGAATGACACAATCCATCTAGAACCTCCTGTTTCAGTCGGGGTAATCCATTGGAAAAAAATCTGCCTGGGTGTCAGCAACTCAAAGACAAGAACCGTCTGTCAACAATCATTTATTGTTCGATGTTCAGACTGCATACAGCAGCACGAGAGAGAAGATCTGTAAGGGTCTATGAATAGACACAAAGAGACACATTTCCCCCCAGACCCCCAGCTCAACCAGACTCTCTGAACACAAACTTATAACTGACCGACTGACTACTTTTTCAAAATTAACTTATTTCTATTTATCTAAATTCAGGATATCAGTAGGGTTATGTCTTCTTGCTAAATTATTGCGTCGTCTCACATGGGTTCCAAATTCACCATTTTCATTTCCCCAATCAAGACATGAATCCATTTTGTTTACATTCCTGTGTTTGTCACATGTACTCACTTAAACTTTCCAATTTGACTTCCATTTCTACTCAAAGACTTTAGCTAACTTAACAGCTAACTGAAAAACTTGCAGCCTAACAAAACCAGATGATAAAATAATCAATCATCACAGCAACTGGGTTATATGAATTTTTTGTCATGTATGGCAGGAAACAATACATGCAATGAGAAATTATATTTTTTAAACAAGTGGAAATCATAAGAGGTGGAAATAGTTTTAAAAAAAAGAATAAATAAAAACACCATAAAAACAGTTGCAAAGAGAAATTACAGAGAGGGAAAACATTTAGAGGAAAAAGAGGTGAAAAATCAAATCCTCTTTTAGTAAAAATTGTCATGAGACAATTAGCGAGTATCATAAACCAAATAATTTAATAAGCTATTAAAAAGAACAATGAAAATCAAAAGATACTAAAATAATCCCAACATCATCTGTGAGGTTAAGATGAAAGTCAACTTCTTGTTTCTTCATAATATCATATGATGAGCATTAACTAACCCAAATAGTAGCAAATGACCTATTCACAAGTAATTTATCTATAGTGGTAAAAGCCTTTGTAAGACCAGCCACACTTTTTGGATAAGCTGATAACAGAAGAATAGTGTATGGGGTATAGGATATATTTTGGTCCTTGTGGTTGGTTATTGATATCTTACTCCATAGTTTGGATCTTACCCATCTTAATTTGCTGGGTGTCTTCTTGTCTGTAAAGGCTGCAAAGGAAGAATAAGGAAGGAAGACAGAGAGAGAAAGACATCTTTAATTTCAACTTTATTTCATTTGAGATTTTTGAACGGCTACTCTGTAACAAGAAACTGTCTTCTTAGACTATTTGAAAACCATCGTTTCTTCCAAATCAGGCGTTGAAATACATTAGTCATCTCCAGTGGTTAATAAGTCCAAATTAAGTGTGGTCACATCCAGTGGTGTTTTCATGTTGCTTGCTTTGGTGTATTGGCTCACTAGCAGCAGACACAATCCACATGCAAAGTCCAGTGGACTCGGCAAAACAGGTGAACTACCTGCTAGAAGCTGAGTGGAAGAAAGTCCTTTCAGTCTGAAGGGTTCAGCTAAAGTGAGAATGGTTTCTTTCTTTCACAGGAACAGTTCCATTTTTTTTGCACATGCTTCACCCCAGTCAGGTGCTTCTGGGAGTTTCTGCATTTTTTAAAAATTTATTTTAATTTTATTTCTATATTCACAACAAATGTGCCACAGATTCTCCAAACAACACTCCTCGGATTTTTAATTCAGATTTTCCTTCTAGATCAATTGCCTTTGCAAAGTTAGAGAAAATACAGTCTGCCTTCCTATTTAATCACAGGGGAAGAAGACGGATTCATGTCTTTCCCTAAAGCATTAGTGTGAAATAAAAGGCTAACAGCCTGGCACAGGATTTCAACTCAGTTTGTAGAGTCCATTTCTTAAAATGATGACCACTATACCATGCACCTCCATCAAGTTACTAAACATATTAAAGTATTAAATATCTAAATTCAACGAGTTTTTCTTTGTTTCAAATTCAATGATAAATATAAAGGGAGGGGGGGAAAAAATCACTAACCTGGACTATGTCTGGCTTGTCAATTTCAATATACATCATTATAATTTCATTGCCAAGTTCTTTTGTTTTAGTTTTGCTGGCATTCAAGCATTTGGTCACAATACCAGAGATCACTTCAGAACAAATTCTGCAATTATACAAAAGGAAAATATTTACATGACAGAAATGCTAAAAACTAATAAATGAAGTGGAGAGTTTTTCATGATATTTATATACTTATTGACAAATTTAAATTTTCAAATTCTAATTAAAAAGCTAGTAATCTTTTAGCTAAAAAGAATGAACATTAAACAAGATTTTAGCTAATAAGGGAATAATGCATTATACAATAATGAATAATAATAAAAATTTAAAAAAAAACAAAAATGCAAGCACTAACAAAGTGGTCGATATAGCTTCCTTATCAATCCATCTCCAAGTTAATATGAAACTTTTTGAAGCACAATTGCAACCAATCAGTTTCTTCAAAGTTGTTTTGAAAATGTGGTATGCTGCATTCCAAATAGAATCATAAAAAAAATTCTTATCAGTCACAACAAGTCATAACCCAACACTGGGTGGCTTCCAACCTTTTTTCCTATTCTATATACAATCAATACTCACCTATATAAATATGTCAGCATAGAGTTTAATGAACAGACTACCAACCAAGAAACTCCCAATCTATCATCATCTCTAATAATAATGTGATAAGGCTCGTTATTCTTATATACTAAAAGTTTTTATTCAATTTCTCTTTATTATGTAAATAAAACAAAAGAATACAAAAGTCAACATCTAAAAGATATACAACACAAAAAACACAATCCAAGTCTACAAGACATCTAAGTACAAAGAGCATAGTATAAGTTTTGAAGTAAAGTCTTACCTTCCAGCTACATGCGCATTCTCCACATAGGCCAATACAGCTTCCAAGGCTTTCTCCTGTGCTACAGCATTGCTGTCAACTACAAATTTTTTAATAAGTCCTTGGAACTTGGCAAACTCTGGGCTTTTCTCATCATCTTGGCTATTGAACAATTTTGTAGCTTCTTCATAGCCGGCAACTCTGGCTTTCCAAATCTTATGAAAATAAAACAAATTACTGCATATATATTGATATCTTGACAAAACGCAATACTACACATTTACTTTTAAAAACAGATTTATTGCAAATATATCTGCCTTGTTATTACTTTATATATAAAGTTACTTGAAGAAACCAGTATTGCCCAGGATAACAATATACTCATGCACATTTTGTTAAACAAAAATTAATTATGTTTGCTTTCAGGTGGGGGGGAATAAAAAAGACTCCAGTCAAATTTTCTTCCCAAAAGTCTCAGTCCTCTCTCAAGTAGAAGTGCTCCAGCATATGATAATTTGATTTGCTTTCAAAATGAATTCGACCTTCCTGATCAATTAGGAACTAAAATGTTCCTGGTATTTCGGAGAGTATGAGACTCATGAGAATTTTTGGAATTATGACAATTCATTACAAAAATATTGGATCATCTTAGGTAATGTTAAATACAAAAAATAAAAAACAAGTTTTATAATAGACAAATTATAGATAGTCTAAGTAACTATATTAAAGTGTACTATAACTAACCATACTTTCATAGAACATTATACTAACATACAAATTAAGAGAAAAACATCTCAAATTAGGTAGAAATAAAGGTTTCATAAATTTTCAAAAATAAGATCTTAAGTTTCTCATACAACTTTGAAAATTATCCATTTTCCTTTTGGGTTATTGCTATTTTGGAGCTTAATAGAAATGTTACATAAAATTCCAAGTTTATAAAAGAATTTGAAATTATGATGAATTAAAACATAAAAATAAAATTAAACTCATTACAAAAGCCTGAAATAGAAAGTTTAACCAATGAATAATATTCCAAAATCAAACCTAAGTAAATTAATAGAAGAAATTAAATAAATTTCTTCAATAAGTGTAATGTCAGTTACTTGCCATCGTAATAACCCTCATAGTTCACTACTACTGCCAAATAACGACCTGTATTTAATGTTTAATTTACAAATATTAAATATAAATTAGAAAATAAAATTGAAGAAAAATCTCAAAATCTGACTAAGCATTGTTAGGCAAGCACATTATATATAAATTACAATAGCATAGACTGAGTTTCATGCCTCAGTGATCTTCAAAGACGACTTGGTCTGATGATCATAGAAGCTAGAAACTAACAGTCACCAAGTGTGATTAACCATGTCTACACTATTATAACTTAGATCTACATGTTCTATCAGATATAGCAAAGTACACTCATTCTAAGAATAAAATTCAAACATTGCCAAAGATGAGGCAAGATTGCTTCTTAAAATGTTCTAAGTAATGGTCACATTACAGCAATGAATAAGTTATTTTTCAAGAGGTGGGTATTTTACACTTTTGAGTTTTAAAAAATTCAGAAAGAGAAGATAATGTTGGAAAAATGTTGATAAGATGAACACTAGAAGTACAATTAATTGTAATGAAAAATTATTTTGACAAAAATAAATAAGCATAACAAAGTAATATATATAAATTAAGTCTTTTTACCATAAACTGATGTTAAAATAAACAAGGAAAAACTTACTTTCCTACTTCCTGGGAAAGGTAGCCTAATTAATGTTTAGATCTTTAACAAGAGAATAAAAATTAGATAAATTGTGGCCAATAACATTTTTAAAAAATATGATCCAATTATTTAGAATATATTTCCACCTTTATATTACTGTGCAATTTAATAAAATCATACGAGCAAGTACAATTTTTATAACTTTATTCCACTTCCAGTGTAGACATTGAACATCAACACAACTGCTTATTCTTACAAATTGACTAAAACTGCAGAAAGTACAGTGAAAGATCCAATAAAACCATCTCTAACATTCTCTTAAAATAATGAATATGTGATGACTTGTATAAGTTGTCTTGCAATCACTATTTCTACTATATATAAGCACAACAAAAAATGTTAATTTGGAATGATGCTAAATAAAAATAGCTTTATTTCCTGTTTTTAATAAAGAATAAAAAAACAGACCTTTACAATATGAATAGTAGAATAAGTGATGGAGTAAAGGTTGTTTCCTTGATAGATAAGCAATTCTGGGTTCGAAATGGGGGTCATCAGTTCAACAGAAAAAAAGCATAGTGCAATAGAATGCAGCACCACCTCTATTAAGGGTTGGAATGAACTATGACAGGACTTTGAATATAATTGTTTCATTTTTAATTTGAATGTGTGTGTGAAAATGAATGAGGAAAAAATCATTTCCTATATAATTGAACAAAGAGTAGAGAAAAAGAGTTGGTGAACATACAATATATACAAAATCTAAATGGTTAGCATCCTAAAAATCATTCTTTTTTATCTTTTAACCATCAAACAATTTACTATAGAGAAAAATCACTTTCATCAAATTTTAATGCCAACTAAACACTGACGATATAAAGTAAATTGTTCTCATCAGTTTTTAACTACCCAACACCATGTGTAAAAGATCACAGAATTCTTTTCTTTTTCATGCTACTTACAAAATAGTGTAGTATTAAGATGCTGCCAAATAACTACCATGAATCAACAAGTATTTATTTATTATTTCCCTCTCCTTCACCCTATTGTTCAACTAACACAAAGTGAACAGAAGTAACTGCAGATAGACATACAACTATCAATTTAATTAGCTAATTATACAATCACCTTACAAAGAATCAGGATTTGTTAATCAGCTTAATCAGATTACTGAACTAGGATGAAAGCTGAAGGACAAAATAACTGCATATACTATGTATCCTCTTTCTTTATCAATGGCATATCAACCTTTGTGGGTTATTTAATGCCAAACCATCCTTGTAGAAGAACAGCTGTGATACTATTTAACCCATAGCTGAGAATATAAGTGGGTTCATACTTTTCCCAAAGGTATTAGTCTGAAAATTAATATAATAGCATGACTGGAGCTCAAACTCATTTACTTTGAGGCTGCAGTCCATGGGGGCTCCCCGATATATCCTCTAGAACAAAGACATACAATTGCAGCAACATGATAAGTTCAAGTTTTTAGAATATTTTTTCTAAAGAAACTTCAATATAAATCTAATATGTTTAATAAAGGATTGCAGGTTGAATATGAAAGATTTTTACAGATGTTAGAGGATGACAGCTAAAAATGTTTTCCTATTCAATAATGTGGATGTCCAAACAAAACTTATAAGTACCTGTTATTACCTGATAATAATCTAATATGGCTTAAATTGGAATTTCTTTTAGTTCTCAGTTACTAAAACAATATTTCAAACAGAAAAAAAAGACACGAACACTAATAGTCCAGGTTAAAAGCGCCATAAGAGTAACCCAAAGCAAAATCTTTTAGACCTCATTTTTCCAATGTAGGTATCATTAGGCAACAAGAAAAGTTTTGGTTAACAGGCCAAAGCCTAGCCTGTTTACCAAAACAGCTCATTCCTTATTGATACCTACACTGGAAAAATAGAATCTAAAAAAAAGCTTGGCTTCAGGTTAGCCTTACATTACTTTTAATCTGTACTAAAAAGTATTTTTTTAATTTTTAAAAATCTTTTTAAAAAAAATATCAATATTTTCTTTACATATATTTAGAATATAATTTAAATAAAACTAAAATATTGCCTAATGAATATTTTACAATATTTCACAACTTCAAATTTTCTGATTTAAAATAATTTCTACTCCAGCAGAATAGAAAATAATATTATCCAGGATATTATATTTATGGAAATGTTTACTATCAAGTGGTATTTTACAGATAAAACTTTTGAACATTTAAAATCTTTTATTAATGTAATAAGGGCATGAAGTTTTATCAGATATCAATAATAAGTTGAATTTTCAGTTTTGCAAAATCTACCTTTACCAAGCATTCAGATTATATTGATGATTTTATAATACACTTTTTACACAAACCCCTTTTTTAATGAAATTTTTTTCTTTTCATACACAAATCTATTTCTATACAATGAACAAAAATAACTTATACCATTTTATATGAAAATATTCTACTATTCTTTTTTCTATTGATATGAAATTTATAAAAATTAACTTTGTAGAATGTTAATGTGATTTTGATCACAGGTGTTACAACAGATGAAAGTCTGCAAGATATTTTTTTTCATATAAATTCTGAAAATGTTTAAAATTTCTCATTGTTCATGTTATTAAAATTATTTCAACAAAGAAAAAATAAATCAAATATTTTAATTTATGTTTAAAATAGCTTTCCTAAAACCTTTAATTTTTCTTCAGCCTTTAAAAATATCAATATTAAAATAACAATAAGTGAATACTATGAAGTACTCATGTTTTTCTTTTTACTCACAGGGTGTATACTTTATATTGCTTGTATTTGAGATACATATAATTTTATAGTAAGTCTATAACATTAATATTTGAGTACTTAACTCAGGTATTCATAATACAAAAAAAGTCATGATCTGGTTGGATAGCTTGAAATTTTTGTTTTAATTGACAACTACATTTGTTCTTATATTGTGATATTTTCTTCATGTTTTAATGTTCTATTTCAATCTCATTTCAGCTACCCTTTTACAAAGGTTTTTCAATTGTTTTATCTATTATTTTAAGCTTTTCCAAGGGCTTTGTTAAAAGAACAAGAAAAAAAACTTCAAGAAAATCAAAAAGAATGCCATTTAACATAGTCTATTAGCAATTTAGATAGGTAAGTTACTTTTGCCATAAATCATTCTGTGGCATAGTAACTTTTTATTGTAAAAATTTGACTATCACAAATCAGTGAAATTGACTTTTATTAATTTTTCATGTATTTTATTAATTCATGTCCAGTAGTTTGCTTATAATTACCATAAAAAGCATATATCATCTACACAGACTTACCTTAAAAATCAGCAGACTTGGGATTCTCTCAAGCCACTACATGTAAAATTTTCATATGACAAGGTAGATATTTCTGACTTATAAATATAAGGTTGAATCTTTTACTTATGAAAGAAATACTGCTGTTCAAAATTTCAAGGAAATAAAATAAATCCTTGATATTATAAACAGTCCCTTTGAAAAAATTTTGATGTAGTTAAAAAAAAAAAAAAAAAACAAGTTACTTGATTTTACATCAAAGCTTTAACACAAATAAAAGTGTTTATTTATTCACATTTACTCATGAACCATAGGGTTTTTTTTTAAATGACATAAAAAATTTTAATGGTTTGAGAATTTTTTTAAAAATAAATCAGATCTTAAAACCTGAATTAAAAAAAATTTGTTAAAAGTTAACTTCAAAAACACCAAATTTGAAATTAAAATTAAAAAAAAATTGGTGTTTATAATTTGATAATGGTTACTTATGTTGAAAAAATTTTATTTAATTCAAGTTTTCCTAAGATCGAACTTATTTTTTAATAAGAAGCTCAAGCAATGAGATATCTTTTACTGATTCCATGATATTCACTAAATTTTACATATACATGCTAACTTTAATAACTTTATCTTGAATAGTTTTTGCTGTAAATATTGTCAATGAAAACAATACACAGCCCAAAACTTTTCAGAAAAAAAAAGGGGCTTTTTTGTTAACAGTTTTTCCAACTTCAAGTCCTTATATTTCAAAAGTTATGGATGGATACTGATAACTCAAAAATCCAAAATCTTACATCAATCTATTTTATAAATATCTTATTGTTATAGGAAAATCCCATTTTAGATTTTTTGTGAGCCTATAATGAATTTATTGACTTATTAATTCAAGATTAGCTATTAGGGCTAATTTGATTTCATTTTGCTTTTATCACAACTTTACAGCTATCCCCAATATTCATCAAAACATAAAAATTGTTAAGAAAGTTCCAAAAAATCAAAGCTTTAAGCATAGAATGTTTACTAACTTTTTCAAGGAGGTTTTGAAATAACACACAAACACATATGTTGTACTCCCAACATAATGGACTCGCCCTCCTCCATAAATACACGTCAACAGAGTGTCAGGGGAGTTGACCAGACCCACATGACACAATCACGTGTGATACCACTTGCGTAGTGGACAGTTAGTTACTGCCCTAATGGACTCTCAGCTTCCGATAAACTAACTACTGTTTAACCAGATTCACTTGTATCTTGTTTCTGTTACTTGAATATATATGCTTTTCTATCAACCTCTTTGTGTTCCCATGTGTTTCTTTTGTCAGCATTACAACAATTGGCAATGAATGCAGTCTCAGTCTAGAAACTATCGATGAGGCTGAACAAATTCACTACAATTTCCGTTTTGGGCCAACAATTAACAATGTAGTACAAACGCCATCTCAGTCTAACAACGAGGCTGAACAGACATACAACAATCTCCATTGCTATTACTCTAAGGTCCTCAGCAATAACTGATGACTAGAGGTGAGCAAAAATTGGCGATTTGGATAAACAAAGTCCTATCAACAAATGGTGTTGAACAAAGTTCCACCAACAACTGGCGCCGAAGTGGAATGAGCTAAGCCACAATATCTGTCGGTATAGCACGAACAAAGTCTGCTAAGGTTTACCAAGAGCTCTAATACAACTACTTTGACAACAAAGCATATACAAGGTTCGTCGATAACGGAGCCCTCATATAATAATTACAAAGATTAGACCATCGGCAAATGAGATCCTACCACTTTTGTTGTTTAACAACTACAGAAAAAAAAATAAATAAAATAAAAAAAAATAAAAGCTGCGTTCATTAATAGTGCTGACAACTTGGACTCTTAAAGACACCTAAAAATCTTTAAAGAAAAATAACTCGTGGTACTGCAAAGAAAGGACAAGTTTTAACAGTAAATTCATGAAAGAAAAAAAAAAATCTTTTTTTGTCGTCACACCCTATTACCTAAAAAAAAAAAAAAAAAAAAAAAAAAAATCTGGGGAACTACAATTAATAAACTGAAAGAAAAAAAGTGTCACTACCATACACTAAATTAGAACTTGTGACTCAAAGTTACGAGTAGCAGCTTCTTTTTCTATCAAAAAAAAAAAAAAAAAAAAAAAAAAAAAAAATCACCATTCGCAGATTTTTTTTTATCCTGCAGTTTATAACTGAAAAACTTTTTACCTGACATTTTTATTACATTTTTATTACATTTTGAAATACCGCATTTTTTTTTCATATTTAACATGGAAGATTTTAAAAGTGCTTTACTTGAAATGGTAAAGTATCAAAATGAACAAAAATTAAAATTCCAAGAAAATCAAAAATCAACAACTTTTAAAACTTCCAGAAAGAATAGAGAAAAATCAAAATGAACAATTAAAACTCCAAGAAAAACTAAAAATCCAACAGAAAACGAAGTCTGTTTTCCATAAAATACCATCTGACAAATTTTTTTTACAATCCCAATGAAGAAACTATGTTTGCTTCGTATTTTAAGAGATACGGGGATCTTTTTAATACAGATTGTAAAGATTGGACTTACTCGAAGAAGGGCAGACTCCTTTTGAGTAAACTAGGCACATCAGAACACACAAAATTTGTAAATTATATTTCACTCCGAAAAGCTTGTGAACTACAATTCACTGAAATTGTAAATATCTTGACAGAGCTGTTCTCACATAAAACATCACTATTCCACAAAAGGTGGAAATGCCTTAATTTAGTGAGAAAAGAGTAAGAAGATTTTACAACTTTTGCAGCAGTAGTTAATAAACATTGCAATGATTTCAAACTAGCAGTATTAAGTGCCAATAATTTCAAGTGTTTGATTTTCGTCCAAGGATTAGTTGCAGCAAAGGACACAGAAATTAGACAAAGAATTCTAAATAAATTGCAGAATGAGCCAAATGCCACACTTCAACAGATAGCTGAGTATTATCAACAATATACTAGCATAAAACAAGATTCATAAAAAATCCAACAATCTGGCATTTTGCAGATCAGGAAGTTACGCTATAAAAAACAGACTAAGTCACCTACTAAAGGAAACAGGTCAAACCAAACAAATTCTCCCAATAAATCAGAAAATAGGCAAAAGAAATTGCCGCCTCATCCTTGTTCTGGATGTGGTGTGCTTTATTGGTACAGAGAATGTACTTTTAGGAACAAGAAATGCAATATATGTAAACATGTCGGACAAAAAAGGGTCACATTGTCAATCCAAAAACAAATTTTCTAGCCAAAACACTGGCTGGACATTGTCTTTTAATTCAAATTTGGCTAGTATTTTGGTACATTTGCCTAAGTCGCCAGAAAAAAACTTCCAGATAAGTTTGTTTTAGATCCATTTTGAACTTTTCGGCTTCAGTGCCATAATTTTCAACTTTCTGACAGTAGAAATTTACCGGCAGGTCCCAAAGCCTAAATTGAGTCATCCAGTCAGTTCCGAATAAATTACTTGTGTTCTTCATAAAAAAAAACTTTAGTTTTAGCACTTTTCCCATGAATGTTGCTGTGGTAATCAATTCTCCCTTGAATTTTATTTTTTCGCCAGTGTTTAAGAAGAAATGTAATGTACCTTTTGCCTTGTTGGAGCAAATCAACAAGGAATTGGATAGATTAGTGAAGACAGGTGCACTAGCAAAATTACAATACAGTGATTGGGTTGCCCCCACTATATATATATAAAAAAGAAGTCAAAAGAAATACGCATTTGCACCAATTTCTCTACAGGGCTAAAAGCCGCCTTGAAGGACTTCAATTATCCCCTTCCTTGCCCGGATGAATGGGGGAAAAATTTTTTCAAAAATTGACGTGACACATATCTACAAATCCCGGTAGAAGAGGAAAGTTCTAAGCTACTATGCATCAACACTCATCGTGGCTTATTCAAACTTGAACACTTGCCATTTGGAGTCAAAGTTGCACCAGCAATCTTCCAGCAAGTAATGGATATTATGCTAAGTGGCTTTGATTTTGCAGTTGCATATTTGGACGACATCTTGATGAAAAGTCAAAGCTTAAGCAAACACAAAGAGCATGTTCACAAGGTTTTTTGCTAAAATCCAAGACTATGGGTTCAAACTTAAAGAATCTAAATGCGACTTTTTCATCGAAAAAATAAAATATTTAGGCTATATAATCAATAGGGATGGCAGAAGACCAGATCCTGATCGAGCTGCAGCAATTAAAGATATGCTAGCACCCAATAATATCGCAACATTACAAAGTTTTCTAGGACTCACAAATTACTATCAAACATTCCTCCTTAAATGTATGATTTGTGTGCTCCGCTAAATAAATTATTGAAAAAAGACAAACTTTGGATATGAACAATGGAATGCCAACAGGCATTTGAAAAAATAAAGAAAATTCTAATGTCGGACTTCTTTCTTACACACTATAACCCAGATTTAGAAATCATTGTAACCAGTGATGCAAGCTTGTATGGCATCAGAGCTTGCATTCTACACAAAATGACTGACGGTACTACAAAACCAATTGTTACCAGCAGAAAAAATTACTCACAGATAGAGAAGGAAGCCTTGGCGATTATATTCATAGTTTCTAAGTTTCACTGTGAATAAAAATTCACAGTCAATACTTTATTCTACAGACAGAACATAAACCACTACTCACCATTTTTGGGTCAAAAAAGGTCTGCCTACACATACTGCCAACAGATTGCAGAGATGGGGTACCATCCTACTCAACTATAATTTTAAAATGGAGTACCTACTATCAAATAAATTTGGACACGCAGATGGACTTTCAAGGCTGATCCCCAAATATCGAGAACCATTGGAAGACACAGTAATTGCCTCTCTCCAATCCGAAGGAGAACTAAAAACTTTTATTTGCAATTCAATAAAAGAACTTCCAGTGATGCTGGAACAAATCAAGCAGGAGGCTCGTCGCAACAAATACATCAATAACAAAGGCAAAAATTTTACAAAGAGATCAGCAAACGACAGATGTTTATTCTACATGTGACGACATGTTGTTACACAGAGAACATGTTCTAATTCCCTCAACATTACAAAAACGTATTCTGAAAGACTTCCATGCTGGTCATCTGGGGATTACCAGAATGAAAAGTTTGATGTGCAGTTTTGTCTATAAGCCAAACATTGAAAAGACATTGAAAATGCGGTCAAACTATGTAAAGGCTGTGCCCTAGCTGCTAAAGCACCTCCTGTTGAATTTAACGCCTGGCCAGAAACAGACCTGCCATTGCAAGAATTCGTTTGGATTTCACCGGCCCTCATCGGTATTACTATTCAATTGTCGTAGACAGTTTTTCTAGGTGGCCCAAGGTTCGAAGGTGTAAAAACCCTACATCAGAAATTGTAATAAAATTTCTTTACAAGCTGTTTGCTAGGTTTGGCATTGTTGAGTTGATCATAACTGACAATGGAAGCCAGTTTACGTCAAAAGATTTTAAAGAGTTCAGCAAAATCTGCCAGATTAAACATATCACTACCGCGCCATTTCACCTGCAGTCAAACAGCCAGACTGAAAGATTCATGGACACGTTGAAGAGAGCTTTAAAAAAGCTAGCACTAGGCCTACAGAAAAAGCCCTTCAGCAGTTCTTACAAGTCTACAGAATCACACCTAATATGAAAACTCCGGTATCTCAGTCACCGGCTGACATGATGTTTGCTAGACAAATACTATCGGTGTATGACAAACTGTTCCCAAAACAAACAAAACCAGCTACAGCTAGCATAGTACCAACAAAAAAATACAACCCAGCAAAGAAGATGTGGCTATGGATGTCATTTATGATACATTTGATATCCTAACTCCATTAGTGATCCCAGAAGTATATCACTCAAAAAGAAAACAAAAGACGACCAACCCATTAGTGTTAAACCCAAAACGGAGGAGATATTAAAAAAATTTTAAAAATAAAGAGAAAAAGATTTTTTTCTCCCTAGACTCTTGCAGAGCTGAGTCTTGGGGGTGTTTGTACTCCCTACATAATGGACTCGCTCTCCTCCATCAATACACATCAACAGAGCGTCAGGGGAGTTGACCAGACCCATGTGACACAATCACGTGGGATACCACTTGCATCGTGGACAGTTAGTCACTACCCTACTGGACTCTCAGCTTCTTATTAACTAACTACTGTTTAACCAGGTTCACTTGTATCTTGTTTCTGTTACTTGAATATATGTTTTTCTATCAACTTTTTGGTGTTCCCCCGTGTCTTTCTTTTGCCAGCATCACAACTATATATATATGTCTACAATAGAAAGTTTTAAAAATGTTTTTTTCATGGAAAGAATAAATAGCAACAGCAACTCAAGTTAAATCACTTAGGAACATGCAGCAAATGTGGTGCCAAGCTGTAATTTTATTTATAAGGTTATTTTTTTTTTTTTTTAATACTTACTCCAGATTATCTGCCTGTGTAAACTGGCAGATATCTTAACTATATGTCCTAAGAATTCTAAGCCTTTTTTAGTATTTTGAGTGTATCTAATTTCAAGTTAGATTTTACCCACCTCTACTTTATATCAATTTAGTATAAAAGTAAAAAATAAAACTACCTTTTTTTTCAGTTGAATCTTAAAGTCCAAGTAAATAAATATCAATCCACTATAAAAATTCCAATGTTTTTATGCAATCATGTTCATTATTCAGTTGAAATATGCTTTCAAATTTTCTACTTATCACCATTTTATAACCTAAGGGCTACATTTGAACACTGGTATCAAGTTTGTGATTAAAACTAAAAATCTCAATAATAAAAATAAAGTAATGTAAAGTCAGGAATATGAAGATATTTGTTGAGACAAACTTAACAGCTTTACACTTACTTTATGTTGACATTTTTCTTCTGTTGGTAACTTCAACCATTCATTATCATCAGCCATGTTGGTAAGTTTTCACCTGGAAAAATAAACAAAAACTCAAAATAAAATACAAGTTAATAACAGCATGATTATGTTAGACATAAAATTATAAACAGTATTTCCTCATCACATAAGATCATTGAAAAAAAAAAAAAAATTCTTTTTTTAAATTGCTCCAAAAATCACCCTACATCTTATACTATGGTGATAGGCTTTGGGGAGAAGTTACAATTACTAGACAAACACCTAAGTACACATTTGACACACAAATTCCTTGGTGTGATATATCAGAATTAAATATGCATATAAACAATTAAATTATGATTATGAATCAGAATAATATTAAAATGCAAAACAAAAAAACTATAGATACGAGTTGAATATTAAAGCTAAAACCTGACATAAAATCTGTAAGATTATTAAAGTAACTGATTATGATACTGCATTTATAATCAAATTTGTAAAGTGAATTAATAGTCATATTGTAATGTTCACTAAAAAGAATAAAACAAAATGGAATTTACTGCTTTATAAAAATAAATAAATATATGGATTAGTATTGAAATAAAAATATTGATATTGTTGCCACTTCTTAACAGTCACTTGTTTTTGAAGAAATTACAGTGACATACTATTTATGCCTTGTATTTGGGTTATAAATATCTAACAGGAACATTGCTAACTTTATTTACCATAATTATAAGTTAATATGGTAAATTGGTGAAGACATGAATGCTCAAATAGGTAAAGACGAAAACAACAAATTCTGCTTACACAACTCGTCAAAAAGAAATGGGGAACATCTCTAACAGATTTCTCACTTGAAAATGAACTAACATGCCTTAATACTAATTCTAGAAAAGGAAAGGAAAACTATGGACCTACACTTATGCAAATAATGTTAAAGCACAGATAGATTACATCCTCATAAATAAGAAATCGATTAATAGTGCTTTGAATTGTGAGGCATATTCCTCTTTTTAAGGAGTGTCTTCTGATCACAGAATTGTCACAATAAAGATATGTCTGAGCCTACACAGAAATATGACACAAACAACCAAAATCACACATTATGACTGGTCTTTGCTTAACAATAGAGATATCAGCGATAAATATACAATAACTCTAAGAAACAAATTCGATGCTCTTCAGGAGATATCCAAAAGACTTACACAAATGAAAAATATGACAACTTTGTTAATGCCCACATGGAAGCAGCAGCAGAATGCATACCAACCAAACTAAGAGTCAAGCAGAGTTCTGTGAGAGACATTAGCAGTTAGGAAAAAATGAGACAACATGAAAACAGCATCCCTATGTAATAAAAGGAACCCAACTAATGCCAATGCTCAGAAACTTAAAACACAAAGAGAACTAATTAATGCATACCAAAAAGAACAAATAGAATACATTCAAGGCCAGATCAATAAAATTAGAAATTCAGTAGAAGATAGACAATATTGAATAGCATGGCAGACAGTAAATGAAGTAAAAAGAAGAGCTGCCAGCCAAGAAGAATGAATACACATGTTGAAAGAATATTTCAAGAATCTGCATAGAAAATTCCCTAAAGTTAGATAAACTGATCATAAAAATTAATAACAACCAACTAGATATCAAACTAGAACAGTTTACTCAAGAACTCGATATAGTAATAACAAAAATTAAAAACAGGAAAGCTGCTGGTCTTGATGAAATACCACCAGAAGTATGGAAAACAAGAAATTTGATGACCTACTGCTCTGTAACTGCAATGCCATATATAACCAGAACCCAATAGAGGGATGGACAAAAGGCTGCATCCTCCCTTTCCCCAAAAAAGGTGACTTTGGAATTGCTAAGAACTACCAAAGCATAACCCTTGCTACCATAGCGGCTAAGATTTGTAATGTACTGTTACTCAACCACATCAAACCAGAAATTTAGAAAAATCTTAGGAAGAATCAAAATGGCTTTCACAGAAACCAATCCACATCATCACAGTCAAATCTTAGGAGTTCATGCAAAAAACCTCAGATGACACTCTTATTTGTAAATTTCTCCAAGGCATTTGACTCCATAAACAGTGGGAAGATGGAGCAAATACTTCTAGCATATGGTTTCCCCAAAGAAACTGTCACAGTCATAATGATGCTCCATAAAAACATCTAAGTAAAAGTTCACTCACTGGATGGAGAAAAAAGACTTTGACATTGTTGATGTTTTGCAAGGGTATACATTGGCTCCATACCTGTTCATAATCTGCCAAGACTACATACTTTGAACATCAATAGATCTAATGAAAGAAAATGGCTTTACACTAAAAAAGGCAAAAAGCAGGCAATACCCTACAGAAACTATTACGGACGCAAACTACACAGATGACATAACACTTCTTGCAAATACACCTACTCAAGCTGGATCCCTGATGCATAGTCTGGAGTAAGCACCAGTGGCATTGGCCTCCATGTGAAAGCAGACAAAACGAAGTACATGTGTTTTAATCAAAAAGGAGACATCTCCACACTAAATGGTGGTTCTCTGAAACTAATGGACAAGTTAACATGCCTCAGAAGCAGCATCTCAGGTATTGAAAATGACATCAATATGTGACTGGTGAAGACATGAACTGCTATCAATAGGTTATTGATCATATGGAAGTCAGACTTATTCAATAAAATAAAACAATTTCATCCAAGTAGCGGCCGTGCCAAGTCTACTATATGGATGCTAAGCATGTAGAAAAAAAAGCAAGACAGGAATCTCACAAGAATATGAGCTATATTGAACAAATCCTGGAAGCAACATCCTACAAAACAGCAACTGTATGGTCACCTACCTCCCATCTCTAAAACCATCCAAATAAGACAAGACATGCAGAATACTGCTGGAGAAGTAAAAACTAACTCATAAGTGATGTTCTCCTAAGAACCCATTCACATGAAGATGCAAGTGTTGGCAGACCAACAAAAACTTATCTACAACAGCTCTGTATGGACACAGTATGTAGTCTAAAAGACCTGCCGGAAGCAATGGATGATAGAAACAAATGACCAGAAAGAGTCAGGGAAATCTGTGCTAGCAGTAAAACATGATGATAATAGTAAATTAAGAGTCAGAACATATTGAAATTCAGTAAATATTACTACTACTTACAGTGCAATCAAGGATGTTAATATTACACCAAAGTCTAGATAGACAGGGCTGTACTGCTAACTTTTAAACTACCCAAGTCATAAATTATAACATCAAAAAAATGATATATTCAAGTATTGTTACAAGTTATATTAAGGTTATGAGGTTCCATAAATGATAGATGTAAGTATGATTCACCTATAAATCCAAATACACTGTACCAGTGTATTTGTATTCATTGTTCATGTTTTATAAGGTTAGTTGCAAGTTTTGTTTAAGTAGTTCAGTCAGAGAATATCCAATAGCCTACAATCTAGGTCCAAAACTTTATTAAGAGAAGGGCTATAAAGTTAATGAAAGTTATGCATTTCCATCTTCCCAAACTTTTCTCTTCCTTAAATATTCCCAGCCAAATTATAGGTGTGCGTGTGTGTGTTCTAAAGTAGGAAATACAGTACTTTGAATGATTTATTCTAAATCGAAATTGGAAATTAGAATGTGTTAAAGAGTCAAAATAGGAAATATTTTTACCAAGACAATATTTTTTAATAATGAACTTACTGATAACAAGTTGACCACTTAACATATTTCAATCTGATGCAAGATTTTTAAATCCTCTATAAAGATAATCCAATACACAAAAAACAATCGTGCTAATTGCAAATTTCTGCCAAGAGCAGTGTCATTTTATACAAAATGAAAATAGAATTTAAACTTTTCTTCTCATAAGAATTTATCATTTATACAACCCTATTTTCCCCATCCTAACCATACTTAACTCTCGATTATAGCAAAAAAATAGTTGCTATAAAATTATCACAACAAAAATATTTACCATTAATCAATCTTAAGATTAATTCTAACAGCATCAAACTATTATCTAATATTCTTATGGGTGGTCCATATTTAACATGGTAGTTACTATTTACCAACCCCTCCGCTCGGGCAGGATATGACACAAGGTCAATTTTTAAGCGGAGTTTAACAGGTTTTGAATTCAGAGTTTTCTTTCTCCTAGACTAGTTGCCTCACCAAGGCTGAAGAACCTAGTCCGTTCTACTATTTACCCATAGTTGGAGGGAGAATAAGGGGGTTCATACCTTTCCCAAGGGTATTTGCCCGAAAGTGAACGTAATAGCGCGACTGGAGTACGAACTCGCGTACTACAATTCCGCAGTTCATCGCGTTAACCATTACACCACGAGGACACCCCCCCATGGTAGTTAATTATAATATAATGACTATAAGAGAAAGAATCAAGAAGTCTATAAAATAAGCACTTAATACAAATTTTCAAAGCAGATACGACCGATACAAGATATTATCTTAAACATTAGATTTCATTTGCTATATTTAGATGCAAATGATAGAGTGAGAGACAAATCCAGTCCTAAACATTCAAATCCATTTATAAATATTTGATACACTGTAATTAACTATTGTGTTTTTATAATAAAAAAAATGCCTACAACCAAACCAAATGTTTTAATTACATTCAGCAAAAGTAAAAGTTATGTGAGAAATTGATTTTTGTAGTAGTATCTGTCCCCTAGAATAATTTGGCTACAGAAATCTTCAACTATAAACATATTAACACAAAATTAATCATACTACAGTGCATAAAGTATTTTAACACTAGCATAAAGACAGCATTGTTAAAAGAAGTAAAATATAAAAAAGGATCTTTAAATTCTTTCATGACTAAAAGCTAGCATTATTCTTAATTAAAAGTTGTCTGGATGTATCAAATACCTGACAACTTATTTTACAATAAAGACAGAAGTGATTGAAAAAACTTACATTCTTCTGTCAGGAATTATGGCTATCTAGATTAAGCTGGTGCCTCAAGGTTTTTTCCTACAAAATACACATTGGCTTTCAATAAATGGTGGCAGATCTCTTGTACACTTATATACCAGCTAGAATAAATCTCATTCATCAAGTCTAATATCCAAATACTCACCATTCCTTATTTAACAAGATCACAGATTCTTCCAAAATTCAAATATTCAATCACTCAACCTACAAACAAATATATTACTAGGGTGAGCTGAAAAGTTCATAGACTGACCAAGATACTCTCATGGAATGTGACCAAATGAGGTTTACTTTCCAACATTTGGTCCTCCTTGTGTTGCAATGCTTGGATCCCATTGGCTAAAAAAAAAGTCATCAACAGCAGACATTATGTCAGCCTATGAACTTTTCAGCCTACCTTCATAAGTGCTTGCTAAAGATTCCAGTACTTTCTTTAGAAAACTAAAAACTGTTTACACAATTGCATTTTTTTCCTGAAAGCTTTTTGCACACACTTAATAGTTATGGAATTATCAGTGGTTTGATACAGGCATACAAGGGAAATTTTGTATTCAAACTTGTTAATCCCACTTAAAAAATTGACCTTGTGCTATATCCTGCTTATGTGGAGGGGTTGGTAAATATGTAAAGATTTTTAAAAATACAAATCATCTCTGAGTTAAAATAGGTTTTTAGTTCAAAGATACATTGTGAAGATCAACAGTATCTGCCAAAAATGTTTTTCATTTAAGTGGGTTATAAATTTTATACCTAATTATTTGAAATGAATAAAAACCATGCTAGTGTGACCAATCAAATCTCATCTCAAATATCAGAGCTAATAATGCTCTCTTAATGACAAAAAGCAGAGACTAGTTTTCATATCAATTTAGACCTTGATCTAAATCTTAAAAAATAAAAAAACAACTCTAACCTAAATATACATAGTTTATCTTATAAAATTCTCAGTACCAAAATGTTATACATGTGGATTTGAGTTTTGAAAATCATTCATGAATACCAGCAATATTGATAGTGGAAACATTTTTTTATACAATTTCATTTCAAATTTTATAATTTTTCCAAAAGTAGGATTGTTTCATTTTATATGCTATCAGAGTACCTACAATGCCACAGACAAGCTATATTTATGTGTGTATGGGATAAATTTAATAAAATCACATCTTTAAAATGGAAGGTATATATTCACAGTATTAGATAATATTATCAGTAGAATGATTTACCAAAAGCCATCAAACAAAAGATTTGAACATTCAAAAAATTCAAATGAATGTATAAAATATACAATTCATAAATGAGAAAATGATCTATTTGTTATATAATTAAGGAATGATTTTTTTTATTTTAATCATTTTTAATTAATTATATTTTATAATTCAGTTTGGTTGGGCTTTGAACTATTTGGCTCTTAGTTCAGGTGAACAGACATTGGGTACAGTTTCATGCTCATGCGCAAAGGATATAACAATCACAATTGTCATAATAAACCCCAGAAAGTAAATGGGGTTGGAGTGAGAATGACGTCATGCCCGGAAGCGATGGTTCTGAGAATTTGAAGATTTTGAAAAAGAGCCAGTTGGGAGTTGACTTTGGACCATGTAGGTCCGACCATGATGGTGAGAAGTTGGGTTCGACAATGATGTTGAGAAATTGAGATTGGACCACGAGATGAGCTGAACGTTGGGGGGGGTGTTGTTAACATAGCATGATTACGAAAGACTTTTAAGAATTGTGTGTCTCTCCTCGTGTCGAAGAACCAAAGTCAGAAGTTAATAAAATGTTTGTATCTGAACAATGGAGTTCGCCTGTATTTTGTATTTC